>VMBQ01002919.1:0-29543 GCA_007657795.1 Dreissena rostriformis | reverse complement strand
CTGTGGTACTTCAGCAGTGTTTGTATACCTAAAAGAGTAATTTCTATTTTGTTTAATATTAATCAAATCATGTAAGTAGGTAGGGCTTTTTTTATTGATTATCTTGAAGGTTTCTATAGCCATTGATCGCATACGTCTTATTTTAAGAGATGGTAGTTTAGATTTCTCTAGGAGAGTTTCATAATTAGAATTATAATCATTATAGATGAAACGTAGTGCACGTTCTTGAATCTTTTCAATTTTCTTAGTGTTAACTTCTCCGCAAAAATGCCATGTTAATGGACAATAATTAAAATTTGATAAAATAAAAGAGTAGTAAATATTAAGTTTACCTAATTTGCATAAATTTTGACCTATTCGCCTAAGTACATTTAGTTGCCTAGATGCTTTTTTACATATATTTGAGATGTGAGAGTTGAAATTCAATTGGAAATCAATTGTTACACCTAATAATGTCACTTCGTCTTCACACTGAATATTTATGTCGTCCAAATCAAAAGATATATTAGTTTTATGAGTTTTATTTCCTATTTTAATAGCCTGGAACTTATCAGGGTTTGCTTGCATTTTATTGTTCTCGAACCATTTAATTATGTTACGACTGTCTTTTTCTAGGTTTTCCTTTACTGTTTCTATGTTTGAGTTTGAGCAAGAAAGTGTATTGTCATCAGCATAATTATATATATTGCACTCAGTTACAAAATGAAAAATGTCATTTATAAATATATTAAAAAGTACAGGGCCTAATATTGAACCTTGTGGAACTCCTTTTATAATGTCTCTAAAACTACTTTTACTGGTCCCTAATTTAACACATTGTTTTCGATTTGATAAGTAACTTGATAATAAAGATATAGCATTTTTGGACACACCATATGATTGAAGTTTTAATATAAGAAGGTCATGCGGAAGACAGTCAAACGCCTTGGACAGGTCCATTAAAATTGCAGCTGTATATTTATTTTGGTCTAATGCTAATTTCCAATCCTCGATTACTTTTAAGAGTGTAGTTTGGCAGCCATATCCTGGTCTGAATGCTGAGAGGTAAATGTTGAAATGTTGGTTAAAGAATTCTAGTATTTGTGTGTTAATTGCCCTTTCGTACAGTTTTGAGATTATTGGAAGTATGCTGACTGGCCTATAGTTGCTTTTATCTAATGTACTGTTTTTCTTATGTAGGGGACTTACTTCAGCTATTTTAAGATTATCTGGAAATGTTGCTGTGGAAAATGATTTATTTATTAACTTTGTAATTGGTTTAATTAATGACGGTTTGGCAAGTTTAACTATTTTAGAGGGGATGCGGTCATGGCCTGTAGCTTTTTTAGTACCTAGTTTGTCTATTTGCTTATTAATGAATTCTTCATTTACAGGTTTAAAATCAAAATTTACTGAAGAGGATATATTTTCTTTTATTTTAGTTATACTAGGATGTGAAGAATCTATTTGAACTGAATCATTACCAATGTTTTTCGCAACATTAACAAAGAAGTCATTAAAAATTTCGCTTACCTCGGTTTGATCATTTACTAAATTGGCATTTTCATATAAAATAGTATCTTTATTGGTTATTGTGCCTTTATTTGTTAAAAATGGTTTTACTGTTGGCCAGAAATCTTTTGATTGACATCCACCAATACATCGGTCCAGAAAATATTTGTTTATAGATTTTCTCCTTAAATTAGTAACTAGATTTCTTTGTTTTCTATATTTATCCCAGTTTTTTGCATTCTTGTACTTGTTGTATTTATTTAACAGCATTCGTTTTTGATATATTGCTTGTTTTAATGCCTTATTCATAAAAGGTACTGGTTTATGGAGCATCTTTTTCTGTTTTAAAGGAGCATGTTTATCTGTTAAATTTAAAAGTACATTGCTGAATTTTTCATAGTCAGTATTTACATCTCCATTCATATCAAGAGTAGACATTTTATCATTTAATTCATGATTAAACTTATCAACATCAAAGTTTTTATAACTTCTATAATAACAGAATTTTGTTTTATTTGTCTGATTTTCAAGTTTAAGTTGACAACAAATAATGTTATGAACATCACTAAGACCACATGAAAAATTGCATGATTTAAAAACTAACGATTTACAGTTTGTTAAAATGACATCTAAAAGTGATGGTTTTCCATTTACAGTAAAACATGTAGGGTTGTTTACAATATTATCCAAATCAAAAGTATCACATATATTCATTAGTGGCTGGCATTTTGCACTATCCAACATATCAAAGTTCAAATCGCCAAGGAAAAAAATGTTGTCATATTTGCTCGTTATTTTGACAACATTTATGAACGAAAGCTGAGTGAAAGTATGATTCATTGTAAACATGGGAAAAAGTTTACTTATATTGTTTCAAACTATTTACTAGAAGTGTATAACGTAAGTGTGTTTAAACAGTTGTATTAATATTAATGGTTCAATCATACAGTTATATATGCTAATATTGATCGATATGTCAAAATCAGTTTACTAATGTTTATATGGCTGTCACTTTATTTTGTGTGTCGCACAAACTGTGTATTGTTATTGTTTCAGGTGTTAGTTACTTTGAGATACCTTGCTAAAGGCGATTTCTATAGTGAAGTCGGGGATTTACACGGGATCAAGATTGATTTCTGTGGTAAAAATATCATGAAAATTTCATGTTGTCCTCACCGGTTAAAGTAGACTGTACTATTTTGTGTTTGGTTTACAACCAGTCGCCAGCTCAGTTCATTTTTGCCTCTATTGTTTACCGTCAGTCAAGGCTCAAGTCCCAAACACTTGCCTTACTTTGCCCAATGGTTATTGTCGAAATAACATTTGTTACATACTACAAAATTATAATATAAAAACTTAAGTTTAAAACAGGTATGAAAAGTTAGAACTATTAATTAAAAGGCAGTGGATAGCCGTACGGCCCCGTACTACAAGCCAATATAGGCTAGCCGTACGGGGCCGTACGATGCCGTACGACTAGCCTATATTGGCTGGTCGTACTGCTCTGTATGTATAGCGTTTCCCATAGGGACTGTCTAGCCGTACGGCTGTTATAACAAATTGACACAAATTTAAAGAAGTATTATAGAACGAAAACAATTAAATATGATATGATTGCTTTCAGATAATAGCACTTGACAAAAGCATATACAACATGAAGCTATATACCCTATTTTCACAATATATGAGGCACCATTGCACGACAATTGGGCATAATACATGTAATGTCGACTATGCATACAAATAAATCTTCGGACTACAATGATTGCTTTTTAATTTGTAATTTCTAGTAATGATGCAGCGGAAACAAAGACGCTTATTAGACAGTGTGAATACACAGGCTTATCCGTGTCTTTGTTTTTCGCATATATGACATATGAAGTTGTTCACGCCTCACTTAGGAACGTCAACTAATAAAATAATCAAATAAGAAACTGTATTACATGAAAGGAAGCCGCAACTTATAAAGAATTTGTGCACTTTTATGAGCTTAAACAAAATCATTACTGATTTACATCACTGAATGACAAATCTATACTTTATTAAGCCGTACGGCTAGACAGTCCCCATAAAAAAAGGCTATACGTACAGAGCTGTACGACTAGCCAATACAGGCTAGCCGTACGGTATCGTATGACTAGCCAATATAGGCTAGTCGTACAAGGCCGTACGGCTAGCCACTGCCTTATTACAATAACTGAAACCATGTATTGAAAAGTTAGAACTATTCATTTGAAATCACTGAAAACATGTTATGAAATGAACATAATATGTGATTTTTATACTAAACATGTCAATGTGTAAAACAATTTGTTTTTCTAAATTATCAAGTAAAATTTCAATTTTGAAAAGATAGCATTCAATATCTTTAATTTTTTTTTCTTAATAATACAGTTACTATGAAAATGAACAGTGTTAAAGTTTGATAATGGTCATTCTTAATATTGACTGTCTGTGGGGTACGCTTGATATACTAAAACGTACCTGGGAATTCTGACACTAAATTGGTTGTTGTCGGATATTTTTTTCAAATTAATTTTGTTCATATTTATGTCAATATTTTGTAAAATGGCCTCCATATTATGGAAAAATATACTCAATAAGCATGATGAGGCAGGTTTTGTTCAAAGATAATTTTGTTTCATTTTCCGAAGCGCGTTTAACGACATCAGATTTTGGGCGGGAATACACAATTGTTATGTCATTAGAAGTTTAGAACTTTTTTCTTTACAGGTGGTGGCAGCGCTTGACAAAAAGCTGGACACAATCCATTTTCCAACATCAGCGGAAGACTTGAGAGCGGTCAAAACTGGGTATTTAGGCTTGGTAAAATACCAAATGTTGTTGGTGCAGTTAATTCCCATAATGGAACCAAGTGAGGCGGAAGAGGTGTATGTATGCCGGAAGGGCTACCATGCCCTAAATGTTCAAGCGGTCGTGGACCATGAAATGAGGTACTTAAGTCTATGTTTGCAATTTATTATTTTTGTACGATTCAAATATCATTGTTCTTACCATAAATAGTTAATCATGGATAATAATAGATAAGGAAGAGTATGCCACTTTGTTATTCCCCGCCATAGGCGAAGGGATATTGTTTTGAAGGTGTCCGTTCGTCCGTCCGGCATTTTTGTGTCCCGCGCCATACCTTGGAAGTGCTTTGGCGGATTTTATTGAAACTTGGTATGAGTGTATATGCAAACTATTCGAAAAAACGTATCAGTGTTTTGTATGCGTTGAGTGAAAGGAATGTCAATCAGATGGACTTTAACCTATCTACAGAAACATCGGATCAGCTTGGCTATATTCCCTGTAAAAAATGACGGAAACACACGCAGTGTAACGATCTTAAAGTATGCGCATTCAGATGCCAGCGGCTGTACAAAGAGAACAACGGAAACAAGTTGATTTACGGATTTTTTTTTTGATTTTTTTTGAATCTATACGTTATTTTATTGAATGTACATGATTGCATCGTGATATTTATTTGACAAGTTGTGCACTACACGGAATACAATCGATAATTGTACTACAAATTACCAGCTCGGTGAGAACGACATAGACTGTGGGATAGGCATACACTCTGGGATAGTGCCATTAACCGTGGCGAGTACATTAGAGGATATTGGCGTCTTGCTTTTGAAGGACTATAGTGTAAAGCAGGTGTGAATTGTTCACACGTGCGAAACCTCGGAACGTCAGCGTAGAGGAATACGAGACAAAACGACGTCACACAAATTCCATTTTAAAGACATTATTAGAATCTCATCCATCTATTACATTCTGGAGTCACAGACGTATCTTCGGTGCACAGACACAGATATTTGCAGCAGACGGGGTCCACCTTACCCAATTTGGTCAACATCGCTTCTACAGGTCATTGCGGCATGCAGTTATGAGAGCTGTGAAGAATTATACATAGAGTTTTCTAGGGGAGTATATTTTCAGATATCTGTAGATCACTGCTTCTATATGTAATGAAATCTAGATCAAGGCTGATCTCAAATGTCAAGAATATTGCTTATTTAAAAGTTGAAAGCAGTATAAGATATCAAGATAGAAAACATTTATATTACATAATCAATGAATCGGACGATTCCGTTGTAACTAAAATTGATTTCGAACCAGGTGTACATTTACTACAGTTTTGTTTCATACGTCGCTACAGATTATTATAAAAAATTCTTATATATATCATAACATTTCAGTTGTCAATTACATGACAATTGCTTCAATTTTGTACATATAGCTGCCGAGGTACAATACATAAGGCCAATGTCCATGTATATTAATATTGTATTGTTCAGCAGGAAAAATGTTGGATAGCATTTAACCATGAAATTAATAACAACATTGTGTTTCCAGATTGTTTACATTAATATCACTCTGTTAAAAAAGCATTAATTTTACCATGCGCTTGTTTATACTGCAGCAGTTTGACATTTAAAAAGCTGTTAGTTAAAGCTTTGATAGACAAGCAGTTTAGTTTTATAGAGAAAAGATATACATGAAAATATTTTATAGAAACAATAGAAACAATAGAAAATAGTTGTTTAATGCTATATATGAAAAGTATAGTATTGTGTGAAATATTAAACTATACAGTGTGAATAAAGGTATTATATAGTTAAAAGTGCAATAGTTTGTGTGTCTTATTTTCTTGAGGTGGATTAAATAGACCGTATATAACAAGTATACATCAGTATCTGTGACCGTGAGCCATTAAATGCGGGAAGGTGTATTGTTTTCATTAGGTTGTTTGGTTTTGTTATTTTATCTATCTTTGATATAACCCCGCTTTCTGCGAGCCATTAGGATTTATCGATGTCATATTTGTTAGGTGAATGTGGTTGGGCCTTTTTTATTTGTACAAATCCCCATGTCTGCGAGCCATTAGGCTTTATCGCGGTCATATTTTTGTGAATTGTGGTGGGTTTTTATGTTTATTAACACTGTCTGCGAGCCATTTGGCTTTAACGCGGTCACATTATTTGTGTGAAATGAGGTTGTTTGTATTTATCATATATCCCACTGTCTGCGAGCCTGTAGGCTTTAACGCGGTCACATTTGATTGAGGGTGCTTGTCACCGTTAATTAAATGTGAATTGTGGATGTGTGTATCTATCTTATTTGTGTGTAATATATCCCATTGTCTGCGAGCATGTCGGCTTTAACACGGTAATTTTTTATTGAAGGTGCTAGTCACATTTAATTGAATGTGAATTTTGGATGGCTTTATTTAACTAATTGGTATGTAGTATATTCCACTGTCTGCGAGCCTGTAGGCTTTACTGTGGTCACATTTGGTTGAATATGCGTGTTGCATTTGATTGCACGCCAATATGTTTGGTTCTTTTGGTGTTTTTGTTGAGCTCAGTGTGCCGCAGTGTAGCAGTTACTTCCCTTACTCCGAATATGGCTACTGTTGTTTAAACTTAACGTTTTGCACAAAGATAACTTGTCTATCAACCATGAGGTTATTATTAACTACTGGCGGAATGTGAATTGTGGATGGAATTATTTAACTAATTTATGTGTACTGTCATTTATTTGTATATACATAAATCACACAGTATGATAGTATAGTGGCTTCACTTTGCTATATACATTTAAGTCATTGCAATATGTATTATGTAGAGTGCGTTTCAGGGATAAAAGGGAGTATATTTTCAGATATCTGTAGATCACTGCTTCCATATGTAATGAAATCGAGATCAAGGCTGATCTCAAATGTCAAGAATATTTCTTATTTAAAATAGCAAAGTAGTATAAGATATCAAGATAGAAAACATTTATATTACATAATCAATGAATCGGTCGATTTCATTGTATCTAACATTGATTTCGAACCAGGTGTACATTTACTACAGTTTTGTTTCATACGTCGATACAGATTATTATATTTTTTATATATATATATTCGTGCATATCAGTTGTCAATTACATAACAATTGCTTCAATTTTGTACATGTAGCTGCCGAGGTACAATACATAAGGCCAATGTCCATGTATATTAATATTGTATTGTTCTGCAGGAAAAATGTTGGATAGCATTTAACCATGAAATTAATAACAACATTGTGTTACAAGATTGTTCACATAAATATCACTCTGTTGAAAGAGCATTAATTTTACCATGCGCTTGTTTATACTGCAGCAGTTTGACATTTAAAAAGCTGTTATAATAAGCTTTTAGCAGTTTAGTTTTATAGAGAAAAGATATACATGGAAATATTTTATAGAAACAATAGCAACAATAAACAATAGTTGTTTAATGCTATATATGAAAAGTCTAGTTTTGTGTGAAAGATTGAACTATACAGTGTGAATAAAGGTATTATATAGTTAAACGTGCAATAGTTTGTGTGTCTTATTTTCCTGAGGTTGATTGAATAGAGCCTATAGACCAAGTATACATCAGTTTCTGTGACCGTGAGCCAATAACTGCGGCCATGTGTATTGTTTTCATTAGGTTGTTTGGTTTTGTTATTTTATCTATCTTTGGTATAACCCCGCTTCCTGCGAGCCAGTAGGCTTTATCGAGGTCACATTTCTTAGGTGAATGTGGTTGGGCTCTTTTATTTGTACAACCCCCACGTCTGCGAGCCATAAGGCTTTATCGCGGTCATATTTTTGTGAATTGTGGTGGGTTTTTATGTTTATTACCACTGTCTTCGAGACATTTGGCTTTAACGCGGTCACATTATTTGTGTAAATTGTGGTTGTTTGTATTTGTCATATATCCCACTGTCTGCGAGCCTGTAAGCTTAAACGCGGTCACATTTGATTGATTGTGCGTTTCACATTAAGTTGAATGTGAATTGTGGATCGTTTTCTTTAACTAATTTGTGCGTAGTATATCCCACTGTCTGCGAGCTTGTAGGCTTTAACGCGGTCACATTTGATTGAAGGTGCTTGTCACATGTAATTGAATGTGAATTGTGGATGGATTTATTTAACTAATTGGTATGTAGTATATTCCACTGTCTGCGAGCCTGTAGGCTTTACTGTGGTCACATTTGGTTGAATATGCGTGTTGCATTTGATTGCACGCCAATATGTTTGGTTCTTTTGGTGTTTTTGTTGGGCGCAGTGTGCCGCGGTGTAGCAGTTACTTCCCTTACTCCGAATATGACTACTGTTGTTTAAACTAATCGTTTGGCACAAAGATTAATTGTCTATCAACCATGAGGTTATTATTAACTACTGGCGGAATGTGAATTGTGGATGGATTTATTTAACTTATTTATGTGAACTGTAATTTATTTGTATACACATAAATCACACAGTATGGTAGTATAGTGGCTTCAGTTTGCTATATAAATTTAATTAATTGCGATATGTATTATATAGAGTGCGTTTCAGGGATACAACGTTTTGCTTTGAAATCATTTCAGCTCCAACATGCCCCCGAAGAAAAGAAAGAACAGCGGTGGTCCACCGACACTGTCAAAGAAGAAGGCGGAAACAGCCTCACCTTTAGCCACAAACAGTATCAACACGAATGACCCTGCAATTTTGGCACTAACTGACCAGAAATAGGGCCGCAAGACTACCAGTCGTTGACCCGCCCGGATTGTACGAGAACCAATACCAGGCTGTAAACGAGGCCAATTCACAGATTACGAGACACATTGGGAACCAATCCCTGCCTGGTGTTACTAACGATATGGAAACAGTGTCAAGACAAATAGTAGACACTATTTCAAGTAGACTGGAGGACATAGTGGAGAGGAAAATATCGGAAAATTGGGGGAAAAACATGCGCCAGACATCACATACAATGGATGATTATGAACAACAACTAAACGATGGGGGAATCAAGCAAACCAACATGAGGGACCACGGGACAATCTTCTGAACAACATAATTGTACAGGCGGACAATAGCTCTTTCACAGGTCTGGTATTTCTGGGAACCCATCAACCTTGAACAATTCTATATCCCTTCAAACGTCACCGTCCATACCTCTTTATGCTTCAGTCCCCCTTAAGGTCAAAAAGAAAATTTGGGCTAATCAATGTGTGGATTTTTCCACTGCTTTCAGTAAGTCTGCTGACACGTTCAGCATTACAATTTCTAATTAAGGTATCCAGTCCTTGAACCCCATGGCCTCACGCAAGTTTATCAGTGTTGAGCAGTGGACAGATGTTTTTGCCGTTTTTTCTTCTGTGTATAGGCTAAAATATCCACACTCTGCCGAACAACTAGCGCAGTACTGCAACACTGTACGAGCTATAGCAAAAGCCCGTGGAAACTGGCATTTCTACGATACGAACTTTCGTCAATTACTCCACAATCACCCCTTCTCATGGGACTCCATTCATCACGAGCTTTACATCAAAACGTTGAATCAGAGGCAGCCCTTTTGGTCAACCGGCCCCCAATCGGGCCAACCCAGGAAACCCTGTAACCGGTTTAATAGAGGACAAATATCTCACGGCTGCAGTTTTTCCCACATATGCAGCACATGCTCCGGCAATCATCCCCAGTTTTAATGCTGGAATAGCACTTTAGGACCCGATCAATCCATGTCCAAATCAAACAAAGGTCAAGCACATGAAAACAGGTCAAACAACAAAAACAGGCCAGACCACCAAAACAGGTCAGCCAACCAAAACAGGTCAAACCCCCAAAACAGGTCAAATAATAACTACTGATCCCTTACCCACTCCTGTCAATTGACACATATTGAAGACCCTTCTAGATGGTTATGTGGAAGGTTTGGGTACTCAGATGCTCAGATAAGACATTTAGGCCGTTGGCATAGTAACGCTTTTCACAAAAACATCATAATCACGGATAATTGACCAGTCTTGTCCCACAGACGAAAAGCATTGCATAATATGTTTCACTTTGTGATAAGAACACTTTCTATCAAGCAACCTGCTGGAGCTGGTTGCTTACAACAGATGTGCTTTCTGATATTAATGCTAACCTTAACGATTGAGATTAGCTTCTTCCTGGTAGACAAACCCAGATTTACCAGTTACCTGTAGATATATATCGTGTAACATTTTAACTTGTGGTATTTGTGTCATTGTGTTGTGTTTTTTCCATATGAATGTTGCTGTGTTTTAAGTACAGTGAAAGATACTCACTTTTTGTATTGGACACATTATCGTTGCCTGCTTTGGCTGTCAACGACAACCATTTTTCACCTTAACGATTGAGATTAGCTTTTTCCTGGTAGACAAACCCAGATTTACCAGTAACCAGTAAATATATATCGTGTAACATTTTTACTTGTGGTATTTGTGTCATTGTGTTGTGTTTTTTCAATATGAATGTTGATTGTGTGTTTTAAGTACAGTGAAAGATACTCACTTTTTGTATTGGAAACATTATCGTTGCCTGCCTGGGCTGTCAACGCCAACAATTTTCCAACTGCTATTTTTCTTCATGAACGATATGTTAGAGAATACCTCATATTTACAATATATTGTATACTTGCCTGGGCTGGCTATCGAAAAACATTTGAATGTCGTCACATGCTCTAGATGTGTTCAACTACATTGTATTAAATTGAGCAAACAATTTTCGTGTAGCTACATTTTGTTGTTAACATTATTATTATTTTATACGCTACTGTAATGTAGCGAAATATGTTTGTTATACGCAATATCACAGTTACTACTTTATCAAGCTCACTTTGTTAACACAGAAGCGTTATTTCATTGCAACAATAGCCTTACAGTTGTGGGACATTTTCGTGAATGTGGGGGAAGAAAGCATGCTATCTTTTTGGCCATTTTCTAAAGAAACCTCTACATTTTAACGAAAAATATAATTGTTTAATCTCCTTATGTCTTAAGTTATATATATTGGTGTATATATTGATATATGTTTTGAACTTTCGTTATATAATTAACACGGTCAGTTAATGACCATTTAACCCCAGCATATGTTTTGTTTGTTACTTCCACCCAGTGCATAAATGCAAACTATACGAAATAACGTATCAGTGTTTTTTATGCGTTGGATGAAAGGAACGGCAATCAGATGGACTTTGGCCTATCTACAGAAACATCGGATCAGCTTGGCTATATTTCCTGTAAACAATGACGGAAACACACGCAGTGTAACGATCTTTAATTATGCGCATTCAGATGCCATGCGGCTGTAAAAAGAGAACAACGGAAATTTTTTGATTTACCCACCTCCCACCACAATCTCCTCACAAATCGGCACTTGCCTGCAGGAAATACATTGTTTTGTTGTAACTAGTACAGGCCATTTTCTAAACTAACCTCCACATTTTAACGAAAAACATAATTGTTTAATCTCCTTATGTCTTAAGTTATATATTATGGTGTATATATTGATATATGTTTTGAACATTCGTTATATAATAAACACGGTCAGTCAATGACCATTTAACCACAGCATATGTTTTGTTTTTTACTTCCACCCAGTGCATAAATATGGATAAGAGGATGATGCACGCCAAATGGCATTGTACACCATCTGTTAATAACGGAGTTATGGCCATTTGTATCTTTAAAAAATGCATTTTAATATAAGATTAGAGCTGTATCTCCATTAACACATGGGCCAGCGCCATGAAACTTGCCATAGTTGTTCTCAATTATCTAGGGTTGCTTCACATTCAACACCCATAGTCCTGTGGGCAAAGGTTAAGGTCACACATTGGGGTCAAAGGTCACACATTTGATGATTAATTCATTACTTAGTCATTCCTTTACTATGCATCAAGGGATTCTGTAATAACTGTCCACAATTGTTCTCTTTTATCTAGCTAAGTGTCAAATATAAG
This sequence comes from Dreissena rostriformis, assembly GCA_007657795.1. Taxonomy (NCBI): domain Eukaryota; kingdom Metazoa; phylum Mollusca; class Bivalvia; order Myida; family Dreissenidae; genus Dreissena; species Dreissena rostriformis. The sequence goes on along the minus strand of VMBQ01002919.1, from coordinate 17,275 downwards.
ATCGAGGTTGCTAGGGTCATTGTCAAAGTATCACACAAAGGTCAAAGTCACACATTTTGATTAAATCTGCCTTATTTGGTAAGGATTCTACCATACTTAAATAGATTCTCAAAATGTCCTGATGTAATTGTTTTCAACTATCAGACAGTGCAAGACCTGTGTTTTTGTCCAAAGTCAAGGTCACATATCAAATGTCAAACATTTGTAGAAATATTTATTATTCAAGGATCATGTCTAGGGTTAAGGTCAACGTCACACAATAAACTTCATGTAAGGTCATACGATTTACATCAAGGGTCAAGGTTACACAAATGCGTCATTAAAGGTCGTACGCTAAACCCCTAAACTGACCAGCATTTTGTCCAGAATTATGTATACATCTTTGTACTTAGAAATTACAGGTTAGAGATTTTGTGCTCCAACAAGGGAGAGCATATAGTCGCTGACTTGTCTGTCCTTCCTTCTCTCATAATTATCCCCCGCCAAAGGCGGAGGGATATAGAATGGGTTTGTTCGGCCATCTGTCAGCATGTTCATCCGTCCGATTTGCACCCATCATTAAACAAAATGTATGTGGCGTGGATATCAATTCAACGAATTTGCTTGTTTCTTAAACATTTGACATTAAATGGTATGGGTTGCCTTTTCAGCTTAGAATAAATAACAAAAGCAAATATTAAAGAAAGTAACAAATACATGTGTAGTACAGCAATTAATTTATTACATTCATTCCATTTTCATTACATACAGCAAGAAAATTCTCACACATAAAACGATACATAATATTTGAAAAAAATATACTGCAATATCATTATGCAAAAATAATTTTGTTTTTCTTTAATAAAACAATATCACTGTTGTTTAAAATTCTTTATGATTTTGGAAAAACCTTTTCATTAATTAATAAAATTCATGTTACAGATTCACTGATTTTGTCGCCCAATGGCCAGGCTCAGTTCATGACAGCACAGTCATGGAAAACTGTGCATTGAAGCAGTGGCTGTCAACAACTGACCATAACTGGCTGTTGGGTGACTGAGGTTATGGTTTATAACCATACATACTTACACCCATTGGCGTACCAAGTACGCCCTCGGAAACTCTTCACAACAATGCCCATGTTAAGACCAGACTAGTGGTGGAGAGGGCCTTTGGGATATTGAAATCCAGGTTTTGGCAAGTATATCTACACTAAAATAAATGTTACAGGAAATTTAATCCATTTTAGACAGTTATAATATTATAGAAGTTAACATGTAAGGGTACTATATTTAACAAAACTGAAAAAAAATCTATTTTTTTTTATAGATGTTTACAATGTGTGTTTCATTATCATAATTTATGATAAACAATTTAAAACAAGAGATGTGTTTGTCAGAAACACAATGCCCCCTACTGCACCACTATGAAATAAAATTTCCATATTTTGACTTAAAGTTCCATATTTTGACCTTAAAGTTTTGGACAGACAGACAGAATGACAGACATACAGGCCAAAACAATATACCCCCTCTTCTTCGAAGAAGGGGCATTACAATAAATTTCAGTTTGGCAATGTGTCATGTTGAATTTAAATTTTAATTTAATAAAAGCAGCAATATTGTTTTTACAGATGTTTACACAAAAGTGGAGGATGCCTGTTAGTTAAGCCCTCAAAAGCTGCATAAATTGTCAGTGTATGTATGAGCTTACACAATCTGTAAATGTTGCTCCACCACTTATCTTGAAGGAGGATGACCATGACGACCAGGTGTTTGATGGGCCAGTTAATGGAAATGGCGTGCAAACGCGGCAAAGTGTAGTTAGTTTGTTCTAAAACTTTATGAACTTGATGAAACAGCTCAGGTAGTCATGTATTAACAACAACAATTTAATGCCAAATCATAAACATCATATCCAATGGATCTATTACACTGTTTCATATATAATGTTATTTCATGTTTTGAATATTTGAACAATGTCGTTGAAATATGTCGATGTGCTCATTAAAATGTACTTGTTTATAGATAAGATAACAATAGTTATGTTTAGAATTGGAATTTTTGAAGTTACATTAATCATTCTTCATTATTGGATGATATTGATAATTAAATTAAAGTTGTTCAAATTCATTTTTGCATATCATATGATGCATATGACTAATCAAACAAAAACAATAACTTTGCTAATATGCAAAGAATATAAATTATTGTTACGGATTGTAAGTGGGCAAAATGACACTGTTTAAAGAGCTGAAAAATCTGAACTTGCAATTGCTGGCGCATTATCTCCAATTTTTGCTCTTCCACAGCCAAAATCTGTTCTTCATCTGAAATACATTCAAAATTTCGTTTGCATGTATGTGATAGCAATAATTTTAGCTGGACTTATCACTGAATAGTTCCTGCTGTACTATTTACCCAAAGGTTGGTATCTGGTAAACACGCAAAACCTCCATATATTTGTTTCTAAGACAGGTATTCGATTGAAACTCCTGGCATGTGTTTAGGGTCATTGTGTGAGGTCACTGATCAAGTTCCATAAATCTAACATGCAATTTAGCAGAATTATTTCCCTTTGTACCAAGAAAATTCAGATTAAGGTTTGCATGTTACATATCCTATCACCTCTGACATGAATACATAGCATGAAGTTGCATTTATGACCAGTCGGTTGAGGGTCAAGATCAATGTTGCTAAAACTAAATAAGGATGAAGCTCTTATGCTGAAATTTTGAGTGTAGATAGGTTACACGTGGATCTAGTGAGGGAATATATGTTGGGCCAGCAGGGTCAAAATTACTGTTAGCAAACACAAAATGGGTGTCCAGTCAATAACTTTAGTTTGAATTTTCTGAGTAGGCAGCTTTATGCAGACCTTGATTATAAGTAGATTAAATTCCGCTGAGTTAATTAGTTAAATGTGAAAATCTTAATTTTTGGAATTGTAGAATTTCTTTTTCATTACAAAAAATCATCAATTAGTTTCTTTCATATTTTTTTAGCAACTAAAGATATTAAGTTTCAAATTTGTCATTTTGGTAATTATATTTATTTATACGACTGACAGCAAAAGTGCATCCTAACAGCAAAATGGAACAATTACATTTGAATCAAAGGAATAATATATGGTAATGCATATAGTATTGTCAGTTTATTCTTACATGACCCACATCTGTTGTTGTTATTATTTCTGCTTGTTTTTCTAGCTGAAATATAAATGTGCATAAGTGTAAGCATTCTAACAAATTTATAAGCCAAAAGTTAAAAAATCAAATTTTGGCTTATAAATTTGTTTTTGTCTTTTAATAAAAAAGTATTATATATGATGAGGGTTTAAATCAAATTATTAAAAAGAAAAAATCTTGCTCCAAACATTTAACACCAATTGTATACCTATAACTTTGTCTGGTGCACTTCCATTTTCAACGTCCGAAGTCTTCCGCTTTTGAGATGTGCTTGCCGATTTTGATGACTCTGAAGATTCTAGTTATATAGAATGTCATTTACATTTGAATAAAAAAGACGCTTAAAGAAAATCTTTGTAAATATATTATCGTTCACGACATTATGTTACTCCTCCTCAAACATGCCTGTCCACACTGGGTATCAAACCAGGGACCTCCCTGTTACAAGGCTTACACTCTACCTCATCACTATAAAGGCTAGGTCATACAGCATGGCATTACATGTACTCCTTATAGCTCACCCTACCGCAATTATATGTCAACCATGTTTCAAAGAAATATATTTCATATTTTTAATAATATATCTTTCTAATGAATTGTTTTGGAAAATAACTTTTTTGTGGACGAATGCTACTTGCTGTATATGCTTTTTTTATTTTGAAACAATATTACCATCTGCAAAAATCAAATATAATTGTGTATGGTAAAGCTATACCTTTGCCTGTTGCACTTCCTTTTTCATTGTTTTGCATCATTTTTTCTTGTAATGTATCTTTTGATAACCTGTTCCATCTGATCATAAAACATGTACATATTCAAAAATTAAATACTATTATGTCTGTCTTCCATAATGCTCATGATACATTTTTATATAAATGTGGATTTAAGTTAAAAATTAAATTAAGAATATCACACTTTGTTATATGTTTACTAGTATGTAAAGATTATTCATATTAAGTTAAACATGTTAATGTATATAAAAGCATAAACAAATATTATTTATAATTGCAAAGAGGTAATACAAGTAAATATATTTTATTTGGCTATATCATGTGAAGATAACAAATCATAAGCTATAACATGTGTGTATAAATATTGAGGCGGTTGAAGAAAGGAAATATATAGTGGGAGATAAACCTTAAAATATTTGCAAATACCTTCAGAGACTTCTTCATGTTCTGCAGTACTGTTCATCTGAACTGAACAGTTTTGATTGATTTTATTTATTTTTAATTTACATTCATTTCTCTATTAAATGAGTGAAACTTAGGAACTAATTTAGTATAAATAAAACAAGGAAACATAATGAATTTAATATTTAAAATATATGAGCTTTCAATAACTATAACGTAATTACTACAATTGATAAAATTATACTGATTTGAAGATATCTTACTTTTGAAGTTGTCACCTCCAGGAAATCCTTCAATGGACACCATGGGAAGTGCAATCAGTAGCTAAAATGATGTCATTTTATGATCTAACAAATAACGGCATTTAGGAACATAACAACTGTTGCGAATAGGTACAGTCTGTATAACATTTGTACACACAAATATAAAAAATAACATGGATTTCACACAGATATAATAAAGAAAGCAATAAATATACCCAACTGTTTTCAATGTATTTGTTTTAATATATCAGTATTTAGAAAGGCAAACAATAAAATAGAATACAAAAAAATGACATTTTACATCATTTACTTACTGAGTATGAATGCATTAATTATAATCTATTAGATGTCTTGTTAATTAAGACAAATGTGCATGTAAATCATTATTTTTCCTGCCAATCTTTGTGATCAGCGATGGCAGGACCTCCTCCTGTAGCCCGAGATTCTCTTAACCCTTTTCTTTCCAGCTGCCGTACGTCTGTCTTTATGTCGGACAGTTTTTTTTTTACCTCTTAGAGTGATCTTTGCGTTAGCGACTGACTGTTTATACTGCAATAATGTTCAATTAAAGAGGTACCTTAACTGTTGATGTTTAGCTTGCGAAAGAAAAATATGTAGATGTCATAGATTCTTAGCCTTTAATTAAATAGTCGCTTAAGCTGATGTTTAACAATAGACGGCAAATTAAAGATAACTTACATTGGCAGATAAATTGTAAATTCTATATTTTTTTTTCAAATCCATTAAATCTAGATCTTCCTACAAATACACTATTGAGGATATCTAAATGTTACATTAAAAGTATGCATTTTCGTACAAGTGTTGTTAGAATTATGCAAAATGAAAAGTAACAAACTACTGTAACAACATTTACCTTTCTGTTAGTTGTTCGTACAGCTCGATCTTCACTTTATTTGTCACTGGATTTGACAACTTTCCTTCCAAAACCTCACGATACTCAGCAAAACCGTCTACTTACGCGTTTACCTCATGCGCCGACCAGTTTATCTTTCTTTTTTTCACAGCTTCCATCTTGTAAATTGTTGAAGTTGTTTTTCATGCACGTGGAGTTTAATATGAAAATCGACACTGTCAAAATCTCTCTCTCAGGTCCGCGCATTCACCGAACTCCATTTTAGAGAGTTTTCAAGCATAGCAACCAAGTTTTCGGCTACGGTTCTGCGGTTTATAGAAACGCACTTACGCATTCAGAAAAACGTACGTAACTTTATACGTACGTAAATTTTCGCCCGTAAAGTTTCGCATTGTACCAGAAACGGGCCCCTGGTATGCATACCCAGTTAAAATAAATAAATACAAAAATAAAGTAAAAAATAAAATAAAAAACTGTTTTCAAGTAATGTTATATACCAGTCGTGATATTTTAAATCATATAAACTAATAATTGTAAAAAATACGGTATTTTAGAACTTTTCTTTTTTTGTCATTCGTGGTTTACAGTCCCTTTTAAGTCCAAAACTTTAAACTCTTAAAGCTAATTTTAGAAATGTCCAGATACGTTATATTCCTCTTCATGTCTCGACCAGCGATGCTTTGAACGATATTGTTGCCCGCTTTGATATACAAAAGTGAACCCATACCTGTTAGTCTTAGTTTATTCATTAGTGGCAGTCCAGCGGAATACATGCTGTTCAAGAAGTTGCTTCACCAAATACGAATGTTCCCGGAAAAGTCCAATTCTTCAACTTTGTCCAATCCATCAAATGTATAATTTTGCGTAGAGTACATGTCCTCATTGTGATAGCCAAGGTAGGTAAGACCGGAAAGTCCTGTGAAAACACGACTGCCAAGTGATTTGCCGCTTACCGCTCATATTTTCGGCGTTTGTATCTTTGGCCATTGTCGTTTAGCAGAAAATGTCTCCTTAGTTAGAAACGATGCATTAAGATCGTGTGAGACCACCTCGCGAATATTGTCACTGAGAACTAGTACACTTGGGTCTGCTGTTCTACAGGTCGCCTTATCATCGATACATACACAAGAGTTTGAGCACGCTGATGAAAATGCAATAAACAAGCAAAAGGTAACTGACAATTCCACTGTTGGATACATAATTACTTTAGTTGTATTTCAAACACTAAACACGATATATTCCATGAATATTCCGTTCGTTCGTTTACTGATTCAGAATTTGAATATACAACAAAGTAAGCTCCAATGCGCAGTAATGTTTGCGGTTATCCAAAACATAGCTGGGATTCCCTCATGTGGTTCATTCAAAAAAAGAAGGTTTCGATTCAGATACGGATCTGTGCTTTGCTAGAGTGATTTTACTTCCTAATATGATGGTTAACACCGACATGACACTCGAGTAGCAAATACATATAAGTACAGAAAGAGCCTGTGTGGTCGTTTGTTTCTTTTGACATCCTTAACATTTGTCAACATAAGATACAAATATACAAGACACTTTTAATTCGATGTTTTTTCTTATCTGTATCAAAACAGACAACACACATTGATTGATGATTCCATATGAACAAGGTTGAACATCTTGACATACGAGTTTTCACCACTTGTGTATCCGCCATTTAGGGATGTATTTTCATTTTTCTGTTCAAGGATGAACGATCGAGTTCACTTTACCGTACTTTATGTATGTGTCGCTAAAGTTAAAACAAAACTTAATGGCTCTTGCGGCGTTTAAGCTGTACTGATGTTTAGGCTGTTGACACATGCGAGGGTTAATGATTCATGCTGTAAAAAATCTCAATCGTAACTATTCGGCCTATCACGGAGTGTCATTATCCACTTGGCGGCAGTGGCTGATGAGATCATATCGTAAAATAGTAAATGAAAAGGAAACTGTGCGGATTTGAGTTTGAATCCCAGCACAACCACATAACCTGCGTGGGCATTGCTCATTTAAATTACCATTCGCCCCTTCATATTAGTAGAATAGTTGTCACTGACTAGCAAATGTATAGCAACGAAGTACTGATAAACCGCATAGATAGGCTTATCTTACCCAGGAAATATTTGGGTTGAAAATACTCGTTTAAATTGGCTAGGCCACGTCACGTGCTAGTCGTGTATTGTTTCATTCTAACCACAAAATACTCGTTTTTGTACACGTTCGCCGTGTCTTTTTTCATGCATAACCTTAAAGACAATGCTCGAATTTCTTTGGCTCAATCAGGTCACTTGCTGAACTTAATTTTGTGTTTTGCATATAAGGTAAATGAAGGATGAATGACATTCTGCAAGATACATGTGTTTCACAGCGTCTTACTAACATTACACGGTGTGATACAGAATAGTAAATTAGGGAGTCTGTAAGAAGCCGTGTAACTTTATATTGTCGCACTTGTTAAGAAGACATGTTGAGTAATGAACGGAGTATACTCGATACCGTCACTAAATGATTTTAAAAATAACTTGGCTGACGTGATCAGCAGGCAAGGACGCTGAGTCGTGCATAACTACTGTTTATTTCGTATCCACTCACATATAGACACTATAAAACAGGTTCACATAATAGTTAAATCAATTTAAAATAAAAAATCTATATAATTGTATCATTGTTTTTATTTTATTTTAACAAAACGAACTACAATCAGCACATTTGCAACTTTTCCCAATACTTCTAAAAAAGCAAGCAATGAACAAACTTCAATGTAAAACGATCATGATGTCATCATTTGCAGATTTTACTTTAAAGTAGTTGTAGAATAAGCAATAAACTTTGATGCAGAAAAGGCGGTAATTATTTTGTTTCTACGGATGGTTAAGCGCAATATTGTATCTTGTTAACACGAGCATAACTGTTCTATCTGTTAAATTTCCCTCTATAGGAGTGTTATGTGTTCCTGTCTCGAAGTTCGAATCGTAAATGGACTGGGGCACCAGGTCGAGCCAATCCGTATGGGCTTCTTGGCAGTGGCACCTGTGACGAAACAAGTATATGTGTGACCAATATTGACTAACCATAAAAAGATCAACATGGCACTGACCTCTTTTCGAAAATAAATACCATTTAAAATTATATCCTTTGTGTTTAAGTTGGAACCTGGTGCTATGTTATCAGATAGCCCGTAAAAAACAACGAGCGAGAAAGTAGTACACAACGCGAGCGTTTATTTTATGCTTTCCGATGGTTTATCCTCTATGTAATTTATGCAAATAAAGTTCACAAGTGTCGAGGTAATGTTGGTATTCTCTACAAGCATAGCTATCATTTATAAACGTACAGTAAATGTAAAAGCATGGCGTTGGAAAAACCGGGGCCTAATACATGTGCTTGCATTTACTTCTATATTAATCGTGTGCCCTCTACATAGAAGTATTGTGCTGTTCTGTTCTGTTCTGTAGGGTGAACTTAATTTTAATAGATGATCAGCCAAACATCTCATTCTGAATTATCTAGTGTCGACCCCTATCGCAGATTAATTAAGACATGTTTAAACACGACACGCCGTATTCAGAATATGTACACTATTCTTAAAGCGACTGATTTTGTGTAAAAGCAAAAACATAAAAAAAAACTTCAGCTTTACTAGTATTTCAAAATGGTTATTGTTTAAGAAGCATTTAAGAAAACATTATAAAAAGTCTACAATCAACTGCATATTTAACCTTGAATCTATGCAAAATAAGATGCGAGTTAACATTTGTTTGTATGGAAAATAAATCAGACAATAGAAAAGCAAACGGCCACAGTGACAGTTATTTCATAATAACGGTTTCACAGCTTCCTAAAAGTTAATTACACCTACGCTTTCAATCGACTCTATACATTGATTCTTTCGGGTTTAAAAATTCTGTTCAAAACTAATGATTAATTATTAATGCAAATTGTATATGACGTACCGTATAAAAATATATATTTGAAGAAAACTCTGGTGGAATTGTGTAATTTTAAATTTGCATTGATTAAAACGTGTACATGGTTCTTCATAAATAATTTAACAAGAGCAATATATTTGAAATTTTCGGACGATGAAAACGTTTTATCGAATGTGCTTCTTTTTCAGAATGTTATATCTCTCTAAATATGTTTGCGTTCATATAAATGTCCTCTTACCTTTAGTTCCCTTCCTTTGCAGACCTGTACTTTCCCAAGATGCTAATGCGTGCATATATATCTACACTTACCTTAAGTTTGCTTCCTTTGCACACTCTGTACTTCCTCAAGATGCTGATGACGGTCATCTTGACCTCCAGCTGAGCTAGACGCATTCCCACGCAGTTCCGTGGCCCCACTCCGAACGGCAGGTAGGCGTACTCGTTAATCTTGTCCTTGTTCTCGGGCGCGAACCTTGAAGATAATTTTTATTATGTATATGTGAATCTATCTCCCCAAAGGATATGCGATCCGTGCTTACTTCTATTTCATCTGCCATGATTAGGAAAACTAAACTCGGGGTAAAATCCATACGATGGAACAGATGTGACACTTCTCTTATTGTATTTATGTAACTCGCACGACTACTTTAGTCGCTTGTTTCCACGACGTAGAAACGCCTTGTCATAACTTAAAAAGTCGAGGAATCGGGATAAGTAACTCATGTGAGATTGTAAAACGCAGTATGAGTAAGCAGGGGGTACAAATTGCAAATCTTAACTTAATCTTAATGTACCAGAATTTACTGAAACTGCCTTCGACAGTCTCGTTAAACGTTCGTTCACGCAATGGTGTATTGTTTACCATAGCTTGAGAAGAAATAGTATATACCCGTTTCTTTATCGTTTACTTCACAACCATTTATAGCCAATCGTCAGAGACACAGTAGTTACGATTAAACAGAATACAACACACATTATATTTCGTAATAAAATTCCGCCGACTTAAACGACAAAACAAGTTACTCAATACTATTTATAACATGTACCTTTCAGGATTGAATATATACGGGTCCTCCCAATATTCGTCCAAGAAGTGTAAAATGTCCGTAACAAACGTGCAGTTCATGCCTTTAGGGATCTTGATTCCAGCAATCTCAGTGTCTCGATCAGGCATGCGGCTGAGTCTGAAACATAGTTTTAATTGATATCATTATCTCCATGTAGCAACCGGGAATGCAGGTGAGTTCTAAATAAAAACGTCATTATAGAATGTTTTGATGGATTCCATGTATCGTGTCAACCATTCTACTGGGCATACTTGGTTAGTTGTGGTAAAATATAGCGGCCCAATCGGCGTATTGTAATAACACTGGATATGACCAACTTATGCTTTGAAAAAACAAATCAATCAAATCAGTTGAGCATTGTTCGTTGAATTCTATAACAATATGCTTAAATACTTACATTAACTACAATAATGTTATTGAAATTCTTGCGACAGCAACACAATAGTTTATTGATAATGTCTGTCTGGAAATCTATACGCTGAAAAACGTCCTAGCGCTAAATTTGGAAAACAAACTATTAAAATACTTGAATAATAATTAACGATTAGCTCCCTTCTTGTTTGAAACGTAACTGGTATTGTCCGTATACCGTATTGTCTCGTTTGTGTCATCTAGTTTAACGTAACATTAAGGTTAGTTAATTTACACATATACAATTAAGTTAGTGTATAATGTGTATAATGTGGAAACTTTATCTTTTCGCGAGGCTTATCAACCTACTCCACGTCTTAAAGAGTGATTTGGGTTAGATTGCCATACAAATAAACTTTTTATATCAACGAAAAATTAAATGCCGTCAACAAATTACATAATAGTAATGAATATGTTACTTAGGTTAATTTACAAACCATACCTTGTGGCTGGCGAATGAACCCTCAGTGTTTCTGACAAGACCATGTCCATATACTTCATAGCAAAGACATTGTCGTAGGACAGCGGGCTCTGCAAGCATGTCATATTGGGGGTTACTGTTTCGAAACTTTCCCACCATCAACGTTGGAACTTACTTAATAACTTTCGCTAACACATAACCTTTACATGATTTACATTGTGCTTGTTTAGTTGTAATTTGTAAATTTCCAACAGTATTTCAGTCATATCACGGCGGTCAGTTCATCATCTCGCACTTTTCCTGGGTTAACTGGTTTACCATCGCTGAGTGCACATGCTTATTTAATTAACTTACAATTGCCCTACTTTAACCAGAGGTAGACGGAGGATGCCAAGAAGCACTTTGCCACAACTCAGCCACAGTTAAATTTGAATGTATTCAGAGCAACACTGCCGTTAATGCTTTACATTTCTTCATAAGAAACACATTTTTAAACTCGAACTGTTATGAATAAGTATTGTAGATATAGTGAAAATTTAAACCTTACTAAATATAAGGTTATTTTTCAAGATTGTTCTTACGTAAATTAATCGGAACAATATAATATGTGTTATGTAAAAATCTATTATAATGAAGTACCTCGCCGATTTCTTCATCGATAGCCTTCACGAGCTTCTCTTGAATCTCAGGATTAAGGGCCAGTTCATAGAGAACCCATGCGATCCCCGCTGCTGTGGTGTCATAGCCAGCGAGCATAAAAATGATCGAGTTAATCAAGATCTCCTCGTCCGTCATACCTGAAAAATAAGGTGATGATGGATACTTTAAATTGAAGTTGTTATTTAGCAACAAAGTGGAAATTTAAATTCGAAGTTGCTCTTAAGGGAAAAAGTGTGATCAAAAGATATTTAAGACATCCGATGTATTTCACTTACAACCAGATACGATACAAATCAAATTATCAATACATAGATCTACATGCTTAAATCATGTTACGTAAATGCTTCTTATCCAGAAATAGTAGTTTCATGGATTTGAAACGTGTCCCTTGTTTTCCCCTTAAAGCGTCGTTAGAAAGCGCAGGCTGCGTTATAAAGCCATACATTTGAGAACTAAACAATAAATCAAACAAATTGATTTAGCGACTGGTTCAATAATAACGGTTTATATGTAGTAGTGATACAGCTTAACCAGTAAACAAACGTATATATTTTGTAAGACTGTCGACCCCACAATAATATATGTACTACAACAGTGTACTAGTGAATACTTAAACTCAATTATTCGAAAATAAAAGAGTTATCGCCTCTTCGGTGGGATCAAACTTTGACTTATTTGTTGTGCTCCATAATCACTAACGCGCTTTGCCGTTCAAGCAATATATCCCGATAACAATTTCGACTAAAATACATTTCCTTTGCTTGCAGTCAATCTTTAAACGCTGAATTCATCATTAATTGTCAATTGTTACTTGCTCTTAATTTCCTATTTGTTAGAAGTCCGGCCGTATAAACTTTACGAAGACTAACTTTTGTTTAAATCAATTAGTGTCAAATAGTTTTAGCAGTTTGTTTTAAATAAGCCTTACCTTTCCTCTGGCCGTCAGATGCCTGTTCAGTTTCAGCCAGTTTGCTCGCATTGACCATCAATTGAAGAAGGTCTTTGTGATTCTGTAAGTATTGATATTTACATCAACCATTATCGTTATGGATTTTGTACATACAAGTTACTACTGTGAATATTACGCTTTTCTGTATTGTTGTGTTTCAAACAGAAATCTTGCTATGAACACATACACATTATTAATTTTGTATTTTGAATTATGTTGTTAAATGACGATCTTGTAAAACGATTTGGTGCAAAACATATCATGTAGAATACATGTTCATACGTTTATGTATTCAAAGGATATGCATTTTTTAGCAGACGATTTATGAGTATTTCTCTGTATCCCATTATTTTCAAACACTGAATTAACGAGGGATCACATACTTTTAATAATGCACATGTTTGATGTATTGCATACAAACCGTTCCAAAACAAATCTTTCATAACGTAGTGACACGTTTGTGTGAATAATGTACATACCATTTGTTGTGTATATGAAATATGCATTAAAAAAAGCAAATATAAAATATATAATTGCACAAATGTAAGAACTGTTATTAAGACGGGGTTTGTCGGTAAACGATTCATCTTTTTGTGCAAACTTGTCCAGATGGAAAGGTGGTAAATGAATATAAAACGTTATAAATATTATTTAATATTATTATGATTAAAACAGTGTTTAAAAAATATAATATCCATTCCATCGACTGTTTCATGATAAAACTTTCCTTACAGATTCTGATTTCTTTCGGTCCTCAAATAATGACCTGGTTGCGGTCATAAAGAAGTCGATGATGTCTTTCGACATGAAGCTCGTCTCGAACAACCTCGGGAACTTATCCGCCAGGTCTGGGAACAAGACTGGAAAAAGATGTTGAAGAAACACATAATTAAGTGAATGCATAAAGCGTTTAAAATAAACCTGATAACTCTGTACCCCCAATAGCATAAATACATTTGAATTGTGTCCTGAAATCAGTCTTGGTTTAGTTTACGCATGTATTTACGAGATAGGTGGAAACATACAAGTGTATAAATATTCGTGTATTTGTATTCAGTCAAACAAATTTCAATTCAAACACTATCCATAATTACGGTTATATAATATATACAACATTAAAACGAGTGTATAGTCTTATTATGTTCTGGGAACATTTTTTTATGAATCCCTAAGGTTTCTGACGACACCATTTCACCATACTTACAGCACGCGATTTATCACCCAAACAACTTTTAACCAAGGCGAAAACGCACAAGTTAGTTTGTGCAATTGACACGTATAAAGCATTCACACGGAACAGATATTACAAATAACAAAAGAAAACACCAACAGCAATATTCATTCTTACACATCTGTAAATGTATTTTTATTAAAGTGCACACGTTGTCTTATTTTCAACATGTTTGAACATGTCACTAACAAATATATAAGTCTTACTATACAATATGAACTTCGGCATCCCAAGTGGGCTCGTCTCCAAAAATCTTTTCGAATATTTGATGAACGGATTATCGTGGTTCGTCTGGGCGCTGACCTCAAGGCCGAATCCGGTGGCGCAAATGACGTCCATCGTGTAACAGCGAACGGCACTAGGGATCAATTGTACCAAAACTATTACTAAAATAATTTTTCCAGGTAATTGTTTTTTACATTGATGAGTGTTTTATGAACCAATTTAATTGTTTTCTGAACCAAATGAATTTTTTTAGGAACAAAGTTTATCGTTTTGTAAACAAATTCGGTTGGTTTTTGAAACATGTCTATTGTTTTTTAACTAAGTGTACAGTTTTGTGAAAGAAGACCATTTTTTTGTAAACTAAAACATTAAACTTATGAACTAGGTCAATTGTCTTGTAAGACATAGCCATTGATTTGTGCAATGCAGTTGTTTTGGTTAAACAACTAAATAGTTTTTAAATCAACCGCCTTGGTTTGTGAGCCAAGAAAACAATATTGTTAATCAAAGCCATAGTATCGTAAACTTAAATAAAAATGTTTGGTACTTTAATATTGATAATGAATATTAAACGCACATTGTCAATACCTTGAAATCAAATGATTAGCACATCTAGAATGTTTGAATGACTGTACGTTACATAGAAATGCTGAGCAGACACAGCTGTTTCTCATTCTACCTCTGTCATAACATGTAATGGATCGTTTTTGAATTCTTCAACGTACATTGATTCTTAATAACAATAGATGTGCCTTTAAAATAACATAAAATTTACGGATCAATATCAAATCCGTCAGGATTGTCCGTGATTTTTCTCTCCAAAATGTCATGGAAAACGTCTAAACTTCTTTTCAGGTAAGGAGTCATCTAAAAAAGAACAAGTCATAACGATGTTGTCATCACATGATGCGCTGTTCAAAGCATCGTGCACACTTTGTTCACATACATTTTATAATTTCAATATACATTAAGCATGCATATCACGTTTAAATAGCTTTTCTAAGATGTTATTGATTTCAATGGTATATCTTACTGATTTTAAAAACATGTAAGTGTGCGTATTGCTTAGTTTCATACATGCACATATCTCTTTAATCCCAGGCATGATACATATTCGAAATTAAGCAACATGTTAACATAATAATGTGTTAAGGCACCTTATTTCTAACACTATTTCTTTTTTAATGTTTTTTTTTTTATATAAAAGTATAACCAGAATACAAGTTCAATACGGACTAGAATCTCCTCATTTTTCATGTTTTTGCTATATTATAATGCAAATCTAAGTTCAATCAAGAACGGCCATTGTCCACAACATGGTTTTTGACCTTAAAACTTAATTATCCTGTGTCTGGTAGTTAGTATAGCTACGAAGCTAGTGCCATTCAATGTACAAATTAAACAGCGATGTTATATGTTTATTGAATTGTTTGATTAGCATTTAGTCTTCAGTTGTTAAACAATGTATGGTAAAAAACGCCATGTGTCTTTTGTTTATATCTATATTGTGTTTATACCGACTTTGGTGAATATAATAATAGATACCCATGGATGCCAACGGTTATTTTTTCTTTCAATTATTTACAAGACCCTATTTTTTGCTTCAAATATGCCTTATTTGGGAGTCACTACTTCTATTTTAAACTTGCTTCCAAAGATATGTATGACTGTTTAATTTGAGTTGCAATGTTATGAGGTTAAATTTTATTTACACTTATATGTATCATTAATATTGCTGGGCCAAGTGTGAGGTTGATCGCTCTATAACCGGTTTAAACCCCCGTTGCTTAACATTGACCGTTCCAAGGCGGTGACCACAGATTTATTATACTATGTGTTTATGTCGTTTCGTTTTGTGCCGTACTGTATCGTTTTGGCAATCGGTTCCTTGCCATAAATAAAGGACCACGAAGGCGTGTATGATAGAAATGCAATATTGTTGCAGCGTCTGGAGTTTCACTTTTTTTGAAACCTGTTCAGTGTTAATGACATATTGTTAACACTATTCTTATTGATACAACAAAACAAATTTTGTGTACGATGCNATTGTCATATCGGTTCCATTTTTGTATCTGTTATGATCAAAATGTTCCGTATGTACACATTGCTATTCTTTCCCGAGGTCCTAGCTGTGTATGGTAGGTGTCTTCTTATACATACATTTCTGCAAAATTTGTTATTCGAATAAAGCGTGTTGTGTGTACTCACTCCGACAGCTTCACGCCGATATCAGCGGTAAATAATACGTACGTTTCTCATTTTTCCGGACGTGAATGTTGGACTGATTGTGTGACGGATGTTTCTCCATACATCCCCGTCTGCTACTGAAACGGCTGACTTCCAAAACTTGGTTAACTTCAGAAATGGCTGAAAATAGCAATGACTTTTACCAATTCAAATACACGTATACAGCGCAAACATAATGTTTCAATATTCAATTGCACTGTACACAGTTATGTAACTAAAATAGCTCACTTGCCATAAAAAAACGCAAAAAATGCGTTTTAAGTATAATATTTTCTTAGATTGCCATATGCCTATCAAATATTAACTAATCGCTTGGGTCATTTCATTACAGTAATGTTTATTTCTACACAACCTTTGGTCTGGTATGGTAAATGGTCTTTGAAGGAGTATAAATGGGTCGGCTTTGTCTGTTCTTGCAGATAAGTCGCTTTGGCCAACAGCCAGATCATATCACGATATGTCTATTGCCACTGCATACAATTTGAATGTTAGTAGTTTATATTGATCCACTGAATCATAAGATACAGCTTAAGTAGAATATTTGCTTTAACATAATTATACGTGTTTATTATGTGAGCCCATACCAGAGATATTTGAGGTTCGTGTTTTATGATCATACGATACATATAAGTATGATAAATTTACGTTAGTTACTAATATAAAGTAATTAATTTAACATGTGCCTGATCATATTCA
>VMBQ01002918.1:47593-114948 GCA_007657795.1 Dreissena rostriformis | reverse complement strand
TATATATATAGTAAGCAGTACTTTGCAACTGAAATTTGCACCACAACTACAATAGTTCTGCTTCTCAAACTTAGGTCAGACTTTAACTATCAACCTATTAGAATGCTTGTACCATATTAGCTGTGTTTTCAATTGGTCAAATATTTAAACATTTAACTAAGCTCATAAGTGTTAATGTCTCTGGGCCAGAGGAGCGAAAATTCTGACAAATCAAAGTGTCTCCACTTAGGCTGATGCTTGACAAATTATATCCCTTTGAGCGCTGGAACCGGATTTTGAAGGCCTTTGCAAACAGTTTGGATCCAGATGAGACGCCACAGAACGTGGCGTCTCATCAGGATCCAAACTGTTTGCTATTCTGATAGTGGTCTTAGAAAACAAATCGAAGAAAATGCTAATTTTAGAAATTCAGCAGACGACATTTTAGCAGACGACAAATTTCCCAGCATGCAAACGGATATGCTTCAAAACAATTCGGAGTAAATTTGATATAACAGACACTGGCAAAATCTGACAAAAACCAGCTTACATCTTGAAACATGATATAATTCTTAAAAAGCAATATTAATTAAGTGCAGGTTTATTGTTTTTATGCATTGCAAATCTCATTGTAATTGCAATGATATCTATACACCCATGAAGTTTCATGTTAAAATCTTGTATCGTATCCGAGACATAGCCCTGAAAAGTTACATGATACAAAAACAAGTAAGGGCAATTACAATTATTTACGAAAGTGAAGGGTTATGGTTCTTAAGCATGGCATTTTTCCTTATTAATATCTATACACCCATGAAGTTTCATGTTGATATCTCATATAGTTTCTGAGATATAGCCCTGAAAAAGTTTGTGACAGACGGACAGACGGACAGACTAACGGACGGACAGGCGAACTGACAACACCAATATATCCCTCCGCCTTTGTCAAGGGATGAAAATAGGGATGCTAAGGCTCCAAATACAGTTGTCAGTCAAGGTAGGTAAAAAGAAATGTGAACGCCGGATAAAAACTGTATGAAAAAGGTGACTGTGTTATTTATTGTTGTATAAATAAAGTGATGTCATTTGTTCTATGATTGGCTGATAATGCTTAAAGAAAGATCATACTTTGTTTGCTATAGACTCCATGTGAGTTACTCATGCATGTTTATTTAAATATCACTGGATTAATGAAAATATCCCCGGCAAAAAAAAAACTACTTTTTAATTTCATGCTTCTGAGCCAGACAAGACAATAGACGAGTATGCATTTCCCAATTCAAACGATTATCACAAACTTATTAACCAATTAATCCAAAATAAGGCACGCCATGATAACTTCTATAGTGGTTACTACTGTCTGCAAATACAGTATACCAAGCATCATTTTAAGTAACTAACCTGCAAATAATCTTTAAAATAACTTCTGGAAAAATAATATTAACTTATAATTAAAAATTATGGCATTAGTATATAAGTTAAGTGTCACTCATGAGAAACAATTCAATTTAGACGAGTGTTCTTTAGGTGAGACATGCAGGCTAGATATTCCTTATAAACCTAGCCTAAAAGATTGTTAGATCATAATCTTGTATGACCACATAGTGACCAGAATGTGTATACTGGGTCATAATTAAACAAGAGTTGTGTTTGTCAGAAAAACAAAGCCCCCTACTGCGCCGCTTTGATTATTTTTTTTTACCTTTGACCATGATGGATGACCTTGACCTTTCACCACTCAAAATGTGCAGCTCCATGAGATACCCATGCATGATGCCAAATATCAAGTTGCTATGATCAATATTGCAAAAGTCATGACCAATTTTCGAAACCTAAACGCAAGTGTGACGGAATTTCAGAAGGACAGACAGACAGCCGGATGGACAGACGGACGGACAGACGGACAGTGCGATCACTGTATGCCACCCTACTGGGGGCATAAAAATGACATGTTTAAAAAGCAATTGTTCACCTGTGATAAGCCATCTAAAGGCAGACATTTCGAGGTGCGAACAGTAAACACTCAAATCCTGAGTTGTTGTCTCTTACCTCTGGCATCATAGCCGCTATTGTGCGGTTAAAGAATCTGAATGCGGTAACTGCCTTTGATAAATACACAAGAGTTCCGCGGTCAAAGACATATGCCCCCTAAACAGGGCCTTGATTTTCACACTTATTGTGACAGTGACCTTGACCTTTGACCTAGTGACCCCAATTGCNTTTTTTCGGGGGGGGGGGGGGGGGGGGGGGCATAATAATTGCAGCCCACTGTGAGAATACAAATAATAGGGTATAAAGAAGGTTGTTTTTAAATACTTGAATAATTATGGGAAAATCTTCAAAATAGATATCAGAGTATGTATCCCGTTTTAAATCATTTTCACTATATAAATGATTGCTAATTAGTACTTTAAAATGATCAGAAAATGCTTGACTAAGAGTTATTGGCTATCAAAACACATTCATTCAGCATGGAATCAGTGAGCTTTTTAGCATGAAGTGATGTGAGATTGTTTTGATTGAGAATGACTGTATATGTTTTTAAACATCTATGTCATAATAAAATAAACCTATTTAAGATAATTTGTGCCATGCTTGTGGTTGTTTGAATTAAAATGATGTTAATGTGTGATGTCTGTGTACAAAGAAGGTCTTCTAAGCTTTTGGTGTTTGTTTCTTTGTATGAGAATGATACTATCAGCTGACCAACCATCTAAAAAGTGGTAACCTGGCTTAAGCAGCCACCTGCCTACAGCAGGGATTTACACCACTTCCCATTACTGTCTACTGTACACAGGTGGGACTGTATGCCCGTTAAAGTGATTTCACTGGGATTTGTGAATGCATTATCCATTAGATATGATCCTCGCTGTATCTTAAAGGGGGTTTAATGCATGTGCGTAAAGTGTTGTCCCATATTAGCCCGTACAGTTTGCACAGGCTAATCAAGGTAGACACTTTCAACCTAAACTAGATTTTTGCTAAAAAAGAGACTTTCTTCAAACAAAAAAATATCATAAAAGTGAAAAGTGTCGTCCCTGATTAGCCTGTGTGCACTGCACATGCTAATCGGGGACGACACTTAATAAGGCACATGCATTAAACCCCCTTTTCACAGAGCGATGCTCAAGTGATTTCACTGGGATTTGTGCATGCATTAACCATTATATATCTTAGAAAGCACATACATCCATTGATTGGAACCCACCTAAGGACCTGTTGCACTTAACCACGGCAGTAATGAGACAGGTGCAACTCCACTCAGAGACTTTTATCTGCAAGACTAGTTTGAACTAATTGATTTACAAAACATCTATTTAAACTAATATGTACCCTCAAGATACAAACTGGTACTTAAGTGTTAAAAGAAATTTGCAAGACCAAATGGAGAAGACATTATCATGAAAGCATTGAAAGTAATTGATAAGCTATGCAAACATTTTTAAATTGAATATATATATGATCTGATAAATATTTTACAAAACAGTTCAAATACTGATGAATAAAAAAGTAGAATAAAAGTTCAGAAGAAGTAGTACCAGTAGCCTGTGCAGTCGGCACAGGTTAATCTGGGACGACACTTTTCGCCTAAACTGGATTTTCGCTAAGATTAAAGAAGAAACTTCCTTTAAATGAAAAATACCATAAAAGCGGAAAGTGTCATCCCTGATTAGCCTATGTAGACTTCACAGGCTAATCTGGGATGATACTTTACGCACATGCATTAAGCCCCGTTTTACCAGAACGAGACTCAATTGATAATACATGCTCATCACAGGCAATGCCATCACACTGGGTGACCTTGGTTTACTAAATGCATTGCATCAAACAACTAGAACTATTTTTATCAATTATTTAAAATATTTTACCACTTGGCATTAAATAAAAAGTTACTTATCATGTACAGACACGAAACTGTCATTTTATTATGCCACTAGTGCACGATTATATTGGAGATGCAGTTTTCAAATTATTGATCAAATGCGTGTTAAAATTGTATTATTCATGATTTTATCTACAATTATTTTGTGTAAGTAATGTTCAATACACATTGATCCATGTGGATGTCATGAAGGCTGATGACCGTCATCAGGCTGTCTCATTTGCATATTGTGTTGTACTGTAAATCGCGCTAAATATTTGCGGTTTGCTTTATTTTACTTGTTTAGGGTCTAGCTGTTTCCTTCTTTTTTGGAATAAAGTGGCATAATAAATAGAACAAGCAAATTTGTTGAATTTAAAACCCCCGCCGAGTAAATTTTGTTTATTGATGGGTGCAGAAATAAAAAGAAAAAACCAACTGATTTTCTTTTTTCATAGAGCGACATGCGTATGGATGAACAAGGAAATAACTGTAAAATAACAAAGTCTAGGGTTATTGTTTTTATGCATTGCAATTCTCCTCATTGATTTCTACACACCCATGAAGTTTCATGTTGAAATCTTGTACCATATCTGAGATATAGTTCTGAACAGTTACATCATACGAAAACAACTAAGGGCAATTACTCTTATTTAAGAACGTGTATGGTTATGGTTCTTGTGCCTAGCACTTCTCCTCATTGATATCTATACACCCATGGAGTTTCATGTTAAAATCTTATATGGTTTCTGATATATAGCCCTGAAAAGTTTATGACAGACTTACAGGCAACACCAAAACTATATCACTTTGCCTTTGGCAGGGGATAATATATGGTTGGTTACTTTTCATATCATGTGATATCAGACTCATCCGATATGGCAGGCAAAAAGGTTTGGAAAGACTTCCCTTTTCCTCTGCCATATGTAATGCAAAAATGGGTCTTATGCCATATGCAGCCATATGTGGCTAGCATACCTGTTTGCCCTGTCTGCTATAGCAGAACACAAGGCTTAGTGGTCTCATTAGTGGACATGGTAGCTCATGACCAATCCGTATTTGAAACGGTTTATTTCATCTCATGATAAATGCTTTTCATAACTGCTCAGAATCTCTATTAGACTTTACAACCACATCTTCTCTAGTCGATTTCTGACAATCATTCCGTGCACAGATAATAAATGTTACACAAACTATAAGAACAAATGCGTTGTGTTTTTGTATGCATCTGTATCGTATTACGATTGACTGACCATGATTGGATTTATAACCACATCTTTTTACTCCTCATTCACCGACAAATAAAACTTTGTACAGTAAACTAATGACGGCCATTCTTTCTGAATGGCTAATCTTATGGATAATCAAAGCCTTTCTAGATCAAATAAATGAAAGGCTGAGTCTGAAACTATTATTTGAGATTGCTCAACATTGCATAAGCTTTTTTTCACAGATCTCAGGTTTCATAATTCACCTCATTTGTGCAAAAAGGTACCATGTGGCATTAAAATTATATGTCACATGGTACATTTTTGCACCAATTTGGCGCCATTAATATGATGCTCCACACTGAAACGATAACAGAACACACGGACACTTATCACATCGTATTAGGTGTCAGGTCGATGACAGAGTGTGCCGTCGAAGACAGACAGTTGGACCAGACCAGGAACAACAGGTAGGTTATAAATTCGGTCGGTATAATTATATCACGCAAGTAAGGCCAAAATCATTGCTACGAACATATTGCCCATTGACTGAGGACGCCACCAGGTAATTTTGGACTCGTTGTTCAAGTTTTAAAGAAATGTGAACGAGTTAAAAGTTACAGTTTCCAAAACATCATTGAAAATGACTGATTTTTGTTCAAAATATCTCAAGTTTGAAATAAATGATTGGATTTCGTGTTATATACTTACGCATTTATCCCTTGGGGATACGTAAGCCAAATATCCGCCCCTTGAGTTGTTTCATGAACATGTCACAGGCGTCCAAACTGATCCCGTCGAAAAAAAAATTGCTGCCGTAGTAGGCAGATATGTATTTTAAATGATGCAGATGATGGCAGAAACGCTGTATAAGATGCTAACGAAGATGACAGATTGTCAAAATAATTATTTTATTTATTTCTCTCTTCTTTTTGTACTTGTATACACAATTAAGAAGGGAAACTGTCGTTTGTAATATATTCTCAAGACGGGAGGTGTATGAATATATGTTCAATAACCTTGATTGTGATACCTATATAATATATATAACGAGGCTATAATATAAAATAATGAGGGTGTTTTTCTTTTGTAGAAAACCGTCAACATGAAGAGGTTCTGATGTTATTACTGTGACTCTGAGTTTGATTTCCACAAAGACACTGTAGACACCACGAATCTTCAACCATTAAGTACAGTGAGCTGGAACTGAATGAGAAAACGGGTGGTCACGGCTACAGAACAAAGGATTATGATATTATTCCGGCATGTTAGAGGCATCGTTGTATGTGTTAGATTGGCATATCTGGGTAAACGTATAATGTTAGAAAGAGCTTGTGATTTTCTGAGAGTCCTGACTAATCTGAGCATGACATTATTTGTTTATCCAGGAGTTTTAGTAGCTTAATAAGTTTTTGATGATGTTCTGTTAGAATTTTATTCACAGATAGGTAATGTGCCTGTAATTGCTTGAACTTATATTTGTTTTGTAAATACATCCATATGGTAAAAATATATGTAACCATACATCACAGTGGCATACACTGTCTTTGATATGTATTATAATGATGCGGTATGAATGTTTTATATTTACTAGTACCTTATTGATCATAACAAGTGTCTGTGTTGAATCATGATTTCGTATATACGCAATTAATCCAAATTGCCATGTACGTCGACATAATAATGTCCACCTCTTTAAGATTTTCAGAACTAACTTTATAAGATTTTTTGAGTTTTAAAAAATCTTTTTGTTTGTTATCAAATGTTTAATTGTTTTTCATTGTTAATGTTCTTTTTAAGCTAGTCATACTGTTACAAACTCCAACAAGTCATATTGGTATACTAGTCAGTCATGTAGGTCCATGCATTATAACTATGTACAATGTTTAAGTGAAAACAAAACAAAACACATAATATGATTTAAAATTTAATGATAACAATTGTATTTCTAAGATGATAATTAGCTAATATTGGTTTTATTGAACAAGTATGTTTAAAAATATATATACAAGTAAAACGTATTGTGATGGAGATGGTAAGTCATATAGAGGTTTTGATTTGTATGTTTTACTTGTAACTTATATGTATGATGTATGTTATATTTTCCATCGGGCGTCTCTTGTTAAGTCGTCTGGAAACCCAGCGATAGAGGTAAAACTAGAAGTAAAAACACACTGATAAAAATCCAAAACTTCTCACTTTACCTATATCGGTGAGTTTCCAGATGACTAAACACGAGACGCTCAATGGAAAATATAGTAAAATCATACGTAGAAGTAACAATTTAGATGTACAAATCTAAACCTCTCTAACATTATACGTTTACCCAGATATGCCAATCTAACACATACAACGATGTCTCTAACATGCCGGAATAATATCATAATCCTGAGTTCTGTAGCCGTGACCAACCGTTTTCTCATTCAGTTCCAGCTCACTGTACTTAATGGTTGAAGATTCGTGGTGTTCTATGAGGTGGTCTACAGTGTACTTTTTGACATCAAACTCAGAGTCACAGTAATAACATCGGAACTTCTTCTTGGTGACGGTTTTCTACAAAAGAAAAACACCCTCATTATTTTATATTATAGCCTTGTTATATATATATTATATAGGTATCACAATCAAGGTTATTGAACATATATTCATACACCTAACAAAGGACAGTTTTGCTTCTAAATTGTGTATAAAAGTACAAAAAGAAGAGAGAAATAAATAAAATAATTATTTTGACAATCTGTCATCTTCGTTAGCATCTTCTACAGCGTTTCTGCCATCATCGGCATCATTTAAAATACATATCTGCCTACTATGGCATTATTTTTTCTTTCGACGGGGTCAGTTTGGAGGCCTGTGACATGTTCATGAAACAACTTAAGGGGCGGATATTTGGCTTACATATCCCCAAGAGATAAATGCGTAAGTATATAACACGAAATCCAATCATTCATTTCAAACTTGAGATATTTTGAACAAAAATCAGTCATTTTCAATGATGTTTCGTAAACTGTCACTTTTAACTCGTTCACATTTCTTTAAAAACTTGAACAATGAGTCAAAAATTACCTGGTGGCGTCCTCAGTCAATGGACAATATGTTCGTAGCAATGATTTTGGCCTTACTTGCGTGATATAATTATACCGACCGAATTTATAACCTACCTGTTGTTCGCGGTCTGGTCCAACTGTCTGTCTTGAACGGCACACTCTGTCATCGACGTGACGCGTAATACGGTGTGCTTATGTTTTGAGCAATCGTTGAACAAATTTCATCAACACAGATTTTTTAGTATTTTCAGTATCATTATTCTCTACTGTTGTGAGCCATTAACTATCATGTACATCACATTACAATGTCCAACCTCCTCATGTGGTTGTTTACTGGTTACAGATCTACATCTGTTTGGAAATCTGACATATTGTTCATGATGGCATGGGTCATGGCTGTTAAGGGTTATACATGTATAAATAATTGAATAATGGTCCATCTACAGCTCCCATCATGATAATGAAAAGTTCTACTCGATGACATGTGAATACTACATCAGGCATTCTTATGAAATAATAATGCGTATCCCTAAGCCTTTCATGTTTGCTTTCAGCCATGATTGCTTGAGCTTGTTCCTTTAATCAGCCAATAGACAAACATGAGTGTAATGACTTAACTTCACAAGAAAGGTGTGTATGTGCGAGTTAACTAAGTCAACTACTTCTTAGCAATTTAACTGACAGCGTCTCTTCAAGTTCAAAGGAAAAAGCATAATTATAGTTATTGGACTTCAAGGCACATACCTTTTTGAGCAATTCAGGTACGTATGTTATTTCAATATAAATATGCATAAATAATGGATGAAAGTAACACTATTAAGTGGATAAGTGGGCAAGTTAATTGTCTGAATCATAATATCAAGAAGCAAGTTCATTATGAGGCACTTTTCAACATGTGTGCTGTATGATAGAGATTATTTTAAATATCACAACAGTATTCAAATTCAAATGGTTTTGTTGCTAAAAGCATAAGGAAAAACATTTCATGGTTAAATGGATTATGATGATGATCATGATGATACCTATGATGATTAATATAATAAGTACTATAAGTATATGACAAGTTTCATATTGGGAATGAGGAAGATTATCATGATGTTATATATAGGTGATGACAACTTACAAACTAAGATGACGATCATGATGCAAATGATCACAGAGATTAAGATTTTAGTGATGATGATGATGATGATGATGATGAATGTAAGTATCGAATGTTATCTGGGGTGAAGGCAACCTTTATTCACACTTATTATTCATTCATTACAAATTAACTTTCTGAAATCAAGCCCTTTGGTTTTTTTCACAATTCTTCAGTACTATATGGTCATTGCTGTATTGAAGAGGCAAGTCAATGTCCTGGTTATGTAGGGTTCCTTGAGTGGATGGTGAGTGAGGGGAAGTGTTGTGAAATGTATAGGCAAAGAATTCATCAGAGCCAGGTGTTGTTTTCTTGGTTTTCATCAAAAGATGTCTGTTGGGTCAGAGTAAATAGTCACTGATTGAACTGTTTATAAACTTTGGTTGTGTTTTTTTAAGTACTTGGGCAGGTATCCATTTGCCATTGAATTGTAACCTGATGGAATGAATGACATTAAGTATGGTAGTAGACTTATACTGCTTAAATTCAAAAAAATATTCTGGTTTTGTTTGGATTGTGTTCTTTGGCCCATGAGTAACCATGCAGGGGTTTATCCACACTCTCACTGGCTTTTATACAATTCTGAGCTATGGACACCCCTTTTTCTGCAAGACCTTTTGTCTTGGGATGCAGTGGGGGGAGCTGCATGTTTGACTCCCAACTCACTCATGATGATTGATCACTTATTGTGTTACCAAAGAATGGCACTTCTGCCACCCCTGCGGTATATTTTGCCAGATTAAGGTGGATACTGTTTTCTCATGCACGCTGGAACAACCTATGGAGGTTGGAATCTTTCTCAGAGCGGTTAGAACCGTGTCACAGGATATCATCAACCACGGCACTAATGCCTGGCAAGCCTTTAAATATGTCATCAATGTTAATAATGAAAACATCACTTGACACATATATTCCACATGGAAGTCTCAGGCAGCTGTAATAACCAAATCACTGTTGAACATATACAAGTAAGAGGACTGTTCATGGAGCTTAAAACTACAGTAAGCATGTGTGATATCCTGTAAACTTAATAAATTTGTTCTGTTTTGCTTCAAAGTTACGCCATCAGAAGTAGGCATGGAATAATGCGGTCACTTAATGGTGATACTTATGACAATTAAATAAATCAAACACAAGTGATTTGTTTTCTTGAATTTATTTTACAACTGAGTATTAAGCTTATATGACAATGCGCAATCACATGATATAAATATGCAACAAGAAACTATGATGAGCATGAAAAGTATGATGAAACATACGATATGATAAGAGTGATAATGACTATTGGGATGACGATGACAAGGAGGAAGACAAAAATGAGATGGATGATGATGAAGATCTGTAACTATAGTAGGTTTATTTCCTGCTTCTGCTTCTATCCTATATATATTTCCTGACAAGCTGTATGATGCTATTAAACATATACTTGCACGCTGTCCCCTGGGTCTAACAGCCAGGATCTGCTATCACCTCGGCCATCTCATAATTACAGATTGGGAGACACAAACACCTTCTCCAGGGACTGAGCAGTCATTTATAGCTTGATTGTTCTAGCTCCAGTAACACCCACTTCACAGCAATATTCTAAAAGCCTTGTATCCCAATTGGAAGGCAACAACCAAACAACAACAAAACATGATTAGTTCCGATCACACTGCTAAAGCATTTTTAGGAACAAGCGACCAAATTAAATATTCTTACAAAACCACACAGTTGATTTATTAAAAGAGAACCTTATTATGGCTTATCGAAATGCAATACGGCCACAAAGGTATGCCTGTCAATAAAGCCTTCTTAGTTAGTTTAGTTATTGAATTGTGACCAGCTTAATTTGTACCTTGGTTATTCTTTCCTGCAACACTCTTATCTCTATTGCAAATTCTACCAAGTTGTCTGGAAAAATAATGGTGTAATTGCATTCATGAGGATCTAATAATATTACCATTTCCACACACTTATCTTAATCAAGTAAACAAAATGTCAATATAAAACTAACAGTATTACCTATGTAGAAGGATACTTTTCTGCCTCAACATCATAGTCTCTAGCTCTACCAGAAACAACTATGATTGTGCTACG
The DNA here is from genome assembly GCA_007657795.1 of Dreissena rostriformis. Lineage (NCBI taxonomy): Eukaryota > Metazoa > Mollusca > Bivalvia > Myida > Dreissenidae > Dreissena > Dreissena rostriformis. The sequence goes on along the minus strand of VMBQ01002918.1, from coordinate 103,632 downwards.
TGAGTCCTTCAAAGCTAGCTCTGGTGCACGTGTTTCCCTGGTTCAAAACAGTTATCGCCACTAAATATTGCCACTCTTAATAGGTGTGACCCATTTTTGACCATTATCATAATAACCGGTACACAATATACTCTGACAATAACATATAATTTGCATTATTGTGATTAAATGTCACATATTACTTGTTTAATATAGAAGACATACATTTAACAACAATTACAGTTGAAACCTGATGGCTCGAACTCGCGTGGCTCAAATTTCCGGTTGTCTCAAATTCTCCTTGAAGCACCCCTTTTATTGCTAAATATTCATATAAATATCTGTCGGCTGGCTCTAATTTGGGAGGGTCGAATTATTGGATGGTTCAAACTGTTTTTACAGTCCCGGTCACAATTTTCACACGTTGTATTGTTTGTTAGGCTTCAACTCGCTTCAGGTCACATAAAGCTGTTAATCGATTAGGACAGCTTGATAAAAGGCACGCCATAATTGCAAACATGTCACCGATTCAATCGTTTGAGTAAAAGTTGACATTTGTGTAAAATCTTGCATTTTTTGTAGATACAGTATTAATGTGGTTGGAACAGCTGCATCCCAACATTTACAATCTCAACATGATGGAATAGAAAACTTTGTATCTATAAGACAACTCATGAACATAACACAGACTGACATCGTGTCATTCTATAAAAAAACAAAACAAGGGAATAAATAAATACATGTAGTGCTGTTTAATATTTCAGCCATGTGTATATACTGCTTATGCATGTTTTGTTTCTCAATTATAGTGCTGTTTCTAACATGTACCCTTAAATATAATACGTAACAACACGCTTATATAATACACATTTATTATATGATATTTGTTTGATTATAATAGTTATGTGTTATTGTTTTAAAATATTGATTCATAAAAATATAACGTATATATTTAGTTCTTATAAATTCAATAGCAGAAGGAAGTTTAGGAGGTATGAATACTCTTCAACTGGAGATGTAAATATATTGCAGATTCATGTTAGTAAACATATGTTTATTAGAAACTCGTTGGCTTGAATTCCGGATTGCTCATACATTTGTTATCAGTTCTGGCAAGTTCCAGCCATCGGGTTTCAACTGTAATTTTAACAAATTTATCGTTTTGTATTGTCCATTAAGTATATAATATCAAAATAACACTAGACTTACATCTTGCAAAATCAACCTTACAAATTAGATCTGTATTGTTTATATATATACAGTCTACTCTCGTTATCTCAACATCGGATATCTGGATTTTCTCGATATGTGGAAGTAAGCTCAATGTCCCAACTTTTTTCCTTCTTTATCTTTATTAATAAACATCGCATATCTGGATTTTCGTTATGTTGAATAATTCGATATCTCAATATAAAAAATTGTCCCGAGTCCCGATTTTACATGTATTGACTGTGGTTTATTTCGAAGTGCGAATAACTTTCCTAGTGTCGGCAAAGGTGAGAAATTGCTTCGCCCGTCTGTTCCCCATTCTGTGCCGTAGATTATTGATTCGTTAATTGCATCAATGATCACACATGTGTAATGTCGTTAGCCATTAACACTTGAGTAAGGCCTGTCATTTTAACTGTCACTTTAACTGCAATTAACTGCAATTAATACACAGACTGCCGAAAGACTAATTGTGTTTACAAACTACATTCCAAAATGCATATGTTTGCGTATATAAATGTACATATACAGTTCAGTATTCCGGAACGTGATTTACGCATGTTCAGATGGAAAACCCTCGTCTTGATTGGACGTCAATTGCATCATAACTTTAAATAGTAACATTACCGGATGTTTACTCAACAGTTTGGAAAAATGATAACGCATGTGTTCATGCAATTCTGTAACATTTAAAACCACATTTAAAGCATTTAAATAGCAAATTTAATCGTGCCTCGTAAAAACACGTATATATCAGGTCATAGATAGGGTAGTAGAGAGTATTATACCACACGGTGACGGCTTTAGTTAGACCACTTAGCAGGTATATAGATGTTAAAAACAATGTAAATTTTCGTCTGATTTTTTGTTTGAAAACGCCTTATCTGATATCTCGAACTCTCGTTTTCTCGATATTTTGTCTTGTTCCCTCCGACTTCGAGATTACGAGAGTAGACTGTATATATATATAACAACTGTCTATGTTTAAATTCAACATGACTGAGCACAAACAATTTCTCAATTTTCAAAAGACAAAAATGAAACTTCAGAAACTTTCAGTACATAAGCCTAGTTTTGGAATCTAATTAAACCACATGTCCATAGATGCTCTCTACTATTCACATCAGTATTTTGAATTGAAATTTATATATTGCAAACAGAATCTTTATCATCATTATTAAAAGTGTTTTTTCTCAGTTCTCCACAAAATAAAAATAAATGTTCCAGCATCTGGCAAGATCGACCTCCAACACTGTTCAATAAGCGTCTATCCAATGAGAACTCAAGGGGTTTTAAGCTAAACAGATTTGTATTAGCGTATATGTGTATCAATTTCATACACTGAACTTAGTTCCAAAACGAAAAAAAACACTTGACCATTTGGGCTACTGGCGTGGATTTTCATTCAACCGACAAAACAAATCAATCAACTTGGGCAAAGGTTGAGTGGGTTATGTTGAAGACTGGAACAATATTTCACAAGAATTATCACTAGACTCATACATAGTCCCCTACAACAATTTTAACCAACACCAACAATGAAGTTTGCTTATAATCACCGTGATAAGGATTAACCCTTAACCACTCGGATACGCATTTTGACACGTTTGTAGTCCCTTAGAAAACCTTACTAAATAGAGGACCTTTCTTACTAGATGCAAGTTTGAAAGGTTTCATTTCCAACTCTAAGGTACTGATGAGCAGCAAACAGCACAAAACCTGAACAGCCTGCGAGTTACTCGCAGGCTGTTCTGGTTTTATGCTGGTTGCAAAAGCCATTTGTACTTTGCTTCTGAGTGGAAAAGGTTTAAACAAACAACCAGTCTGGAGAAGATAAAATGTGTCTACTGATTACTGATAAACTTTCAATCTTAACAATTCAATTTGCTCAACCAAACATTCTCCGATGAAAAACAGTGATTTTCATTAAACTTTTTTTCAATGCAAATTTTATTGATTGATAAAAGCATGCTGATTAAGAGACAACAAACTATTTCCATAAAGCCAAATATCCTGATGCAGTTTTCAGATACAAATGAATGGGTTTTCATTAAAAGTAAAACTTATAAGGGCAGATAAATACATATATATAGCACAATGTATAAACCAATTGTATCATACCCGGATGTTGCGATGTGATTGCNTATTTCAGCCATGTGTATATACTGCTTATGCATGTTTTGTTTCTTATAGTGCTGTTTCTAACATGTACCCTTAAATATAATACGTAACAACACACTTTTATTATATGATATTTGTTTGATTATAATAATTATGTGTTATTGTTTTAAAATATTGATTCATAAAAATATTACGTATATATTTAGTTCCTATTAATTAAATAGCAGAAGGAAGTTTAGGAGGTATGAATACTCTTCAACTGGAGATGTAAATATATTGCAGATTCATGTTAGTAAACATATGTTTATTAGAAACTCGTTGGCTTGAATTCCGGATTGCTCAAACATTTGTTATCAGTTCTGGCAAGTTCCAGCCATCGGGTTTCCACTGTAATTTTAACAAATTTATCGTTTTGTATTGTCAATTAAGTATATTATATCAAAATAACACTAGACTTAAATCTTGCAAAATCAACCTTACAAATTAGATCTGTATTGTTTATATATACAGTCTACTCTCGTTATCTCGACATTGGATATCTCGATTTTCTCGATATGTCGAAGTAAGCTCAATGTCCCAACTTTTTTCCTTCTTTATCTATATTAATAAACATCGCATATCTCGATTATTGTTAAGTCGAATAATTCGATATCTCGATATAAAAAATTGTCCCGAGTCCCGATTTTACATGTTTTTACTGTGGTTTATCTCGAAGTGAAAATAACTTTCCCAGTGTCGGCAAAGGTGAGAAATTGCTTCGCCCGTCTGTTCCCGATTCTGTGCCGTAGATAATTGATTCGTTAATTGCATCAATGATCACACATGTGTAATGTCGTTAGCCATTAACACTTGAGTAAGGCCTGTCATTTTAAGTGTCACTTAAAATGCAATTAACTGCAATTAAAACACAGCCTGTCGAAAGACTGATTGTGTTTACAAACTACAGTCCAAAATGCATATGATTGCGTAAATAAACCGTCGCAAAGTTGCAGAACTACAAAATGTACATATACAGTTCAGTACTCGCAGGCTGTTCTGGTTTTATGCTGGTTGCAAAAGCCATTTTTACTTTGCTTCTGAGTGGAAAAGGTTTAAACAAACAACCAGTCTGGAGAAGATAAAATGTGTCTACTGATTACTGATAAATTTTCAATCTAAAGAATTCAATTTGCTCAACCAAACATTCTTCGATGAAAAACACTGATTTTCATTAAACTTTTTTTCAATGCAAATTTTATTGATTGATAAAAGCATGCTGATTTAAAGACAACAAACTATTTCCATGAAGCCAAATATCCTGATGCAGTTTTCAGATAGAAATGAATGGGTTTTCATTAAAAGTAAAACTTGTAAGGGCAGATAAATACATATATATAGGATCTGGCATGAGTTGTCATATCATACCATATTATATTAAACGAGTTCAGGAATTTTGTTAGTTAGTAAGAGTTTAATAAAATATGGTCTGATATGACAACTCATGCCAGATCTTTTTTATCACATGCTTTTAAATGAGCAAATTAAATAAATATTTACGCAAACATAATAATAAATCCCGATTGTTGTTGACATTTCGTGACGTCATTTGACGTTGCAACGTCATTTCAGCAAAATAACAAAATGCGGTTGGTCAATAAACGAAAACTAAGCCAATGAAAACGCTTTAAAAGTATATTACACATGTGTAATATAAAAATATATGTAATGGTTATATTACATGGGAAACAGGGTATGGCATGTGATTAAAGCTATATACTTGTTTTTCCAAACAAACTATATAAATATATTATGTGAGCATATGATCTATTGATATTGTTTCACCACTTATAAGTATGTAATAACAAGCAAATTCGTTAAATTGATATCCCGCCAATTAATTTTTTTTTGAAAGACGGACGGACGGAATGACGGACAGAATGACTGACGGACAAGGTAAATTCTATATTCCTCTGCCTTTGGCGGGGTATAATAAGCTTCATATATCTCTTAGAGGAAACCTGTAATCATGGGTGAAACCTGTAGAAGTATGGTACCATTACTGCAGATGATTTTATCCATTTATGAAACCATGCAGATAATAAATCAATCATCAGATAAGAGATAACTTTGAAATACAGCGCATTACAATAAATGCCAACGGTTCTCTGTGATTAAGGGGTTAAATGCATGTGCTTAAAGTGTCGTCCCAGATTAGCCTGTGCAGTGTGCACAGGCTAATTAGGGACCACTCTTTCTGCTTTCATGGTATTTTTTTCTTCAATGTAGTCTCCTCTTAGTGAAAATCCAGCTTAGGCGGAAAGTGTCGTCCTTGATTAGCCCCTGTGGACTGCAAAGGCTAATCTGGACAACACTTTTTGCACATGCATTAAACCCCCTTTTCACAGAGCGAAGCCCACATTCCTTTTTTTACCTCAGGTGATGACATGTGAATCTTAATTTCCTACATTTCTGAACAATGATCATTTATTAATGTGGCAAATATTTTGCAAAGCGCATACAAATACAATCAAAACAAAATGCCAAGACAATAATCATCCTCATATTAGTTGGTTTTAACAGACAGCAGAATGAATAATTTACAGATATTCTTGGGTGTGGGGAGGTGTTGACATGCAATATCCTCATTTCTTCAATCAAATCCCACTCGCAGATATAATCTTTCTCTTACTACGAGCAACAATCCCTATTAAAACATCAGTCATGGACAAGGAGATTTAAAAAGCAGTCTACAGTTAATAATTTAAAGCATTAGTTCTCATTAAAGCCAATGATATTCACTCAAAACTACTTGTATTATTATAAGAACTACAATTATTAATAATATCCGTTGTTTGCTACAAATGGACTATAGAGTACATGCTGATTTATATGGGGGATGGCTTCCAAGTATATATAGTTTTTTTTTTTACAGTTTTCAGGGAGAAAGTTCATAACTTCGAAAGTCACAACACAGTATATAGACTCTACATTTTATTTTCACACAAAGAGAATACATATATAAACCAATTAAATTAATGAATAACTCACTCAAACTCCTTGTATCATTACATGTCTTCACACAACTCCACTCTCCCCCAGATTCTCCCTGTTCCTGGTTTTTATCAAATCTGCCTACCCTTCCATATTTGGATGTGTGGATTGACACCGAGAGGCCCCTAACAATTAATTCATACTTATTATGGCAACTGTTGAAATATCTTACAAAGATGCTCTGCCGAGCAACAGAACGGACCAGTCTTCGCTAATTTATATTATGAAACGATGACAACATAGTATCCTGTTCTGATAAATGTGGCGTGTTCTGAGAAAACCGGGAAAAAATGCTTGTGCATAAATTGTCATCCCAGATTAGCCTGTGCAGTCCGCACAGGCTAATCAGGGACGACAATTTCCGCTTTTATAGAATTTTTCGTTTAAATGATGTCTCTTCTCAGCAAAAATCCAGTTTAGGCGGAAAGTGTCGTCCCTGATGAGCCTGTGCGGACTGCACAGGCTAATCTGGGATGACACTTTACGCACAAGCATTTTGCCCCATTTATCAGAACACGCCACAAATAACGTCCACAATGCCCGGATGGCATCAAAGAAAGCAGTGTCAATTAAGTTTGTATACTTAAAATAACAACACAAAGGAAGAATTCTTTATCTTTTATTCAGCTATGCTTTACAACTTTCTAAACGTTATTTTCTAATAAGTTGTTGATCAATGGATCCTTGAATATAGGGATGCAGGCCCCACTTTCTTGTAAATTCTTTTATATTTTAACAGAGTTGACTTAAGCTCCCTTTTTTCATATTGCAATCAATTGTGCTAAAACATATATTTAATAAGGCTTGTCACCATAGGATGACATATGGCCCCTTTTCCCACATTTGTCAAAACCTAAACGCAAAACCTAAACGCAAAGTGTAACAGAATTTTAGACAGACTGACAGTGCGATCACTATATGCCCACCTTCGGGGGCATAAAAACTATTACAAGCTTCAATTTAAATTCTTACGTGAAATAAAGAACACAAATACTATTTTCCCTCACAAATTGTCTTTCTGACATTATGCTAGGAATGCACTGACAGCATCCTAATTATCACAATTTGCATAATTAGTGTAACCATTATTGTCAGTGCAGTGTAACCATTATTGTCAGTGCAGTGTAACCATAATTGTCAGTGCAGTGTAACCATAATTGTCAGTGCAGTGTAACCATAATTGTCAGTGCAGTGTAACCATAATTGTCAGTGCAGTGTAACCATAATTGTCAGTGCAGTGTAACCATAATTGTCAGTGCAGTGTAACCATAATTGTCAGTGCAGTGTAACCATAATTGTCAGTGCAGTGTAACCATAATTGTCAGTGCAGTGTAACCATAATTGTCAGTGCAGTGTAACCATAATTGTCAGTGCAGTGTAACCATAATTGTCAGTGCAGTGTAACCATAATTGTCAGTGTGTAACCAAAGTTTCTTTCATTAGTTATATGTCAGTTTTTGCTGTCCCCATGAAATCAGGCTGATGACAAATGCCTATTGTTTCGTTATTATCAAAGTGCTCAAATTCATTAAATATTTCATAATTCAAAAACTCACTGACCATTAAGTTATATTTCAGTTCAATGCTAGATTCATGCAATTGTTGTTTTTTTCCAGATCTGGTATAACATTGACAACACACTTGCAAAATACCATTATTATATAATAAACTAGAAATCAGCAGGAAAAAAAAAATCAAAAAAATACATCAGATTCAAACTGACAATGAACAGATACTGGTATACAGATATGAACCATTATATTTTTAAATAGTCATATAAAAATGCAATATAAGAATTTTTGTAAAAATTGGGACCTTTTCAATTGTGGTACATTATTTTTGAAGCCACACAAACCTATCAGCTGAATAATTCCCATCTGACTTGCTGGTAATGTTTCATCAGCACATGGGGCTCTGGTGAGAAACTGATCCAATGAATCTGAATGGGGGGTCAATTCCTCTTGAGGATCATCCTTGGGTCAATCATTCCTTGCATGTCAGTAGTTTATCTCACTTAATATTTAAAGATCTTTCAAATCTTTCTGAATGTTTATCTTCATGTTCATGATAATTGGTGCTGTCTGCAAAACTGTAAGATACTATTGTATTAAAATAACCAAAATATAATCCATTTTGCAAAGCATATCAATTTTGTCTAACCACTGTTTNCAGTCTAAATTGGCCGGGTACGTGTTAGTATATTTAGCGTACCCGGGGTACGTGTAAGTATACTTAAGAGTACCCGAGGTACATTTAAGTAGTACCCGAGCCGACAATGACCAATCGAGCCTGACTAAAGTAAAGATGGAATGATTGATCGTTTAAGGTGTCCTGCTTTTTGGTCAAATTTCACGACAATTTTGTTTATGGAATGTCCCGATTTGGACCTGAAAAATTCTTGCATGTATGGATTTCGCATGTAAATTTTCGAATACTTTTGCGAACATTTTAAATCCAGACCGATTGATGTTGTGGGAAAATATGATCCCTGGTTATCTTAATTTATCTACTTACAGCACTGGATCCACAACATTAAACGCCACCACTTACAAAATACAAGTTTTCTTCATCAGACCTATCAAACAAACATGAAGCAATCTAAACTGGTTCCATCCTTCATCAGAAAAAACAACAGAGGTTCGTTGTCTGACTGATTATGTATTTAATTCTGTGGAAATTACCAAGGCTGTAACATAGCACTCACCAAATATTATATCCAAATCGCCCAATTGGAAGAACCAATTTTCTAATCAGTCAGTGCTTTGATTATATTTATTCTGCTTGTGTAAAAGCCATTTGAAAAGAAATTCTTAACAATGATTGATATTAAAAACTGTTCAGACAGTAACCATTCAATAGCATAAGTATCTGTACAATATTTACAGAGACCCCATTTATTGTCTGCAAAATGACAAAACAGCTTCTTATTAGCAATTCACTTTCACTTGATACCAAACATTTCTGTAGTGTTGACTGCGAAAAAAAGTGAAAAAACTGCGAAAACAAAATAAAACAGGCTGACTTGATTTTGTCAGCTGATAGCCCTTCTAGTGGCTATAACAGATGACAGTTTTGAAAACATGGATGACCCAGTCTGGACCATCGTCAGCAATTAAATAGAAAAAATAACAAGTGATGTGTTTGTGAAACACCATGTCCCCTTTTGAGCGATTTTGACCCATATATTTGACCTTTGACCTTGAAGGATGACCTTGACCTTTCACCACTCAAAATGTGCAGCTCCATGAGATTCACATGCATGCCAAATATCAAGTTGATATCTTCAATATTGCAAAAGTTATTGCCAATGTTAAAGTTTGTGCAAACAAACCAACAAACAAACAAACAAACAAACCAACAAACAGACAGGGCAAAAACAATATGTCCCCCAGTATAGACTGGGGGACATAAAAAGGAATGGAATGCATGTCACCTTCTTGTAACAATGGTTTGACCATGCCTAAATCAGCCCTTGTGAAGTAAAGTTCATGATTTTAATAGCATATCAAGCCTACCAGGAACTGTTCATTAGCAGCTCTTCAATTATTCTTGCATTGGTATCATGAACTTTGATGCATAAACAGTTCTTCAAATGCGTATGCTGAACACTTAATATATTGATGAGGAAACATTCTATTATTCATAACCTGTCCTTGATTTATCCTTGGGAAATGCAGTTCTGGATTTTATTATTACATGTATTTGAAGCCAATAAGGAATTATTCGTGAACAGCTGTCGAATAGATATTGAATTTGTATATCAAAGCAAACTATATGTATAGCGCGCAGTTTTTTACCTCCAAGTTTCAAATTCTATCCTGGCTGCTAACTTGCAAACAATTAATTACATTATTGTAAATAATCATAATAGCCGCCTTTTTCCCCCCAGAAAACTACATCCTTTAATCATACAGACTGAAGGGGCCATTATCAAAACAACAAAAAGCAAGTAACGGTAGGTATGAACAGCAACAGTTTGGACAAAAATTAATTACTATTAGTAATTTGAGATGCTAATTGCACCTCAGTGTGTATAAATATTGAACATTCAACAGTGTTGTAATAAACATTCATTTGCTATCGTCTTGACAACTGTTGGCTGAAAGAAATCTTGAAATTGTCTTTTCCAGATATCTTGAAATTTTCAGCCCAAATAAATCTTGAAATTGTCTACCCATATTCTGTGAAACCATTTTGTCAGCACGAAATTTGTCATTTAAAAAAAATTACCATTTGTTCAGCACTTAAATTCATCAATTTCTGATTTTGAAATTATTTTTTTTTTAATTGCGTCAGCCAATATCCAATTTGTTTGTACCTTATTTTTACCGCCCATAATGCGCAACCATGGAGAAAAAAAGATTTCAAGACATGAAACCGGGCCGAAAATGTGCACTTTTTATTTGTGGCAAGAATTTGTAACAGAACATGAACTGTACACGACGCATGCGCACCGCGTAAGGTGACTTACACATTTCCTGATTGGGCGCTTCTTTCATCAAATCTTTAAATAGAAACATATATCGAAATTCATTTGATACTTTAGAAAAAATGGAGAACGTTTGTGTGTTAATGAAATTTTGAGCACTGTTTTCGTCAATATTTACCAGATTTGATTTTAAAAATGGAAATCGGACATATACGGGATTATCATTGTTTTGACAGATGACATCAGATGGTAAGTGTATGAAGTATGCAGAGAAGCTGACGAAATGTTAACACAATCGTGCACCAAGTAAACATATCAGCGTATTATTTGTATCTGTTTCTTATTTTCGTTTTTTTGAAAATTGTTTAATATTTGTTATAGTATACAATCAATATTTGTAAATATTTATACTCCGCGAATCGCCACCTGTAAAGACGCGGCCTGATTCCACGCATCAATGCTGAGGCAGAAACAGACGCAGCGTGACTCATCGCCGAGTGCCTTGGCAAGATCCCGAGGGAATACTCGTTGCGGACGCAGCGAAACTTCGCAAACAAAATCGGCATAGCCGCGGACTTTGTTTGTTCCGCGTGGGCTGTACTGTATGGCTACTTTATTACGGTAGACATTCTTCATACTGGCACTGCATTAACCCATACATTATTTAATTCACCTAAAGTAATGATCATAATGTGACTTTGCAGTAACTTTCACATTATAAGATTTGAGCCTTGCTCTGTGAAAAAGGGGGTTTTATGCATGACATTGCATATCGAGGGGTGAACAGAAGACTGTCGTAACTCATATTAAATAAAGAAGGAGTTACGACAGTTTTCCGTTCAGCCCTCGATGTGTATAAAGTGTCAAACCCAGATTAGCCTGTGCAGTCAATACAGGGTAATCAGGGGGAACACTTTCCGCCTAAACTGGATTTTTGCTTAGAAAAGACTGTCTAAAAACAAAAAATATCATTAAAGCGGAAAGTGTCTTCCCTGATTAGCCGGTGCGAACTTCACACGCTAATCTGGGACAACACTTTACGCACATGCATATACACCCCTTTTCACAGAGCGAGGCTCATTCACTTTCAGAAACACTGGCAGCCTACCACTTATATCTGGTAGCTAATAGATCTATGACAGAGTTGAGCATCCAATATTCCGCCATCTAGATAACAATTACAGATCATGGCTCTTTATCAAGAAACACTGACAGTTTCCTGTCAAGCTAAACATTTTCTGTCAAACTAGATATATCTTCTTATTATGTCCTACTCAAATGCCTGACTTTCTTAATTGTTCTCACATCTGAGTGAGTTACAGTGTGTTGATGCTCCAGAGGAGCCCTGCACTGGGAGAAGAAGATGGATTGGCAGATTAGTATAATTTACCACTAAATTGCTTTCCTTTCCCTTCCTTTATATCTTGCATAACTTTTTGCTGAAAATAGTTACATCTTGCATAACATCTTGCTCAGGTCAAAAACAAATTATCAGATTACAGTCACAGCTCTAGTGTGCCTGAATAAATAAATAAATATATATATATATATGTGTATTTCACAAGAAATAAACAAAAGGAAAACAAACGAAAAATGCAAATAACACACCGGCATGCCCATACGCCTTCAAGCAAACAAAACTTTTTTTAAATCATGAAAAAAGGGGAGAAGCTCATTATGAGTGAGATATAATAATAATCAAATAATTCCTTTAATAATAATTATAATTATATTATGTAATAATTTTAATTATATAATTAATTTATTTTTTTTATTATATAATTTCATCATCTAAGTTCAATGAATAATATTCAACCACGCTCTAGGAAAACCGGACTTAATGCATGTGAGTAAAGTATCTGCCTGAATTAGCAGGTGCAGTATGCGCACACTAACCCTTTGAGCGCTGGAACCGGATTTTGAAGGTCTTTGCAAACAGTTTGGATCCAGATGAGAACTACAGAACGTGGCGTCTCATCAGGATCCAAACTGTTTGCTATTCTGATAGTATTCTTTGAAAAAAAATCAAAGAAAATGCTAATTTAAAAAATTCAGCAGACGACATTTTAGCAGACGACAAATTTCCCAGCATGCAAAGGGCTAATCTAGTTAATCTGGGACAATACCAACTGAAGAAGACAGTCACATAACTGTTGATAGGGGATGGTAGTTTAATGACGTTCTTGTGTGAGCGAATCCTGTTTAATACCACAGTTACTTCAGTTTATTTAACCCTCAGATACCCACTTTGATGCATTTGTAGTCCTTTAGGAAATCAATTTTAAATAGAGACCTTTCTAACTAGATTCAAGTTTTAAAAGCCTCATTTCCAAACCTAAGGTAATGATGAGCAGCAAACAGCAAAATCTGAACTGACTGCGAGTTACTCACAGGCTGTTCTGGTTTTATGCTGTTTGCATATCGCCATTTTCACTTTGCTTCAGAGAGGGAGAGGTTTAATACGTTTAGAAGCAAGTCGTACAAATTATACAGCCTTCAACATGTTTTATGCAAACAATTCTCTTTACATACATATTTATGCAGACTGTTCTTGTCAGATTTGGCATGACAGCCGAGTTTCTAAATACCATTCACTTATCCCATCTAATGACAGCTGATAGTGGTTTCATTAATTTCATTGAACTCTGGCACATATCCCCCATGGTCCATCTCCAATGGAGATTCTTCACATTTTTGTAAATGTTGAAATCATTATGTTTGACAGTGAACCTGCCATCTACGCAATATACATCATTTAAAGCATTCTGATCAGGAGGCAAATTGTGTATTTGCATTTCAGTAACCACAGGATTGTGAAAATGATATCCACAAAAAAACGTTTTCATCTTCATTTGTTAATTGTGCACCCTTCTCTGTGTGTAAGACTTCCTGTTTTGAATCCACTTTAAGTGAATAATGAAATAATGCTCAATTAAGAAATGTTTTAACAAAATACAGCTTTTTATTAAACTAAACTTCATATGTTGGCATCAAGATATACCAAATAAAGCTTATTTCAAGATTGGATGAAATGTGCCCTCTAGAGAGGTAACAAGCTAAAAGTTGATGATGTACACTTCACAAGGCAAGACGCCTGACATAGGGTTATCAGAATAGCACACCTTGAGCACATCCTGCTCAGGTGAGCTAAAAAAACTAATACATATGAGATGCGCTCTGAGAAAAGGGGGTTTAATGCAGGTGAGGTGTCATCCCAGATTAGCCTGTGCAGTCTACACAGGATAATCATGGACAACAGATACGCTTTTATTGTATTTTTTTGTTTAAGGGAAGACTCTTCCTGATGAAAATCCAGTGTAGGCGGAAAATCATCACACCAATGGTTTAGATTGCTCAACTATTTGTACGGAATTCATACACTTATGTGTTACAGTCTACAGAATTCATACACTTGTGTGTTACAGTCTACAGAATTCATACACTTGTGTTACAGTCTACAGAATTCATACACTTATGTGTTACAGTCTACAGAATTCATACACTTGTGTTACAGTCTACCCAAGATCTGCCGGCCCTCTGACAAAGGCAGTAAAAGTGTACGAGGTAGAAGAATAATTTACAGACTACAAGCTCTCCATGCTGGACCAAGAACTGAAGTACTTATAAGTAATTGACTGGCCAGTAAAAAGACATTTGGGCCAGTAATTGTTTAAAGTTTACCAGAAATAGCCTTCAGGAATGCTTTTGGGACTCTTAATTTAGATGATTTTCAGATATCAGTTTTTCTGAACAACCTATCCTAGTTTGATAAGCATCATCGTTTTATTGGTGTAGAAAAATGTTTAAGGTCATGCAATAAGCCAGTTTAAATAAGCCCATAGTAAAAACAAGAGGGGCATGATTGCCCAAAAGGGCTAATCTGAGTTAAGGAACACAAACTGTTGAAGACGTGACCTGGTGACATAGACCCAACTCTATATAGATTCAAAAGATTAAATAGTCAAAAATACTTCTGAGCAGTAATATAGTTTTTCTTAGCATTGACCTGGTGACCTATTTTTTTTTTTGCCCCACTTGACCCAGAATTGAGTCTGGCCTAAATATTGTCAAAATAATCAATCTAGCTTCTAGAGCGGTCACAAGGTTTTCCAATATTTGACCTGGTGACCTAGTTTTTTTTTCACACAAGTAACCCAGATTCTATTATCCTATATCATAATATATAATTAAAGTATCATTGAATCCAGTTTCATAATATATAATAAAGTATCATGGAATCCAGTTTTTATTTCATCTATGAAGAAGAAGTAAGGCAGATGGACCATGCCATCAATTTATGGCACAGAACTCTTTTCCTAAAAATAGAACATGAGGATAACTGTATTAACTTTTTGTATAACAACATCAAAATAATTGCTTTTGAAATGAATACATACTGCACAGCAATAAAATGACACAGCAGATTATCAGTTAAATACTATTATTTACAGATACATTATTAACATACCACACATATTAGATCTGATACTGATTGTTGGACAGCAAAATAAACGTTAAAGTGTCCAAACATGTAGAAGAATAACAACTTAATTGTTTAGCTAAGATCTATAAATAATTTTCATTTCTTAATTGCCGCAAAGTCATATTCAGTTAAGCAATTATGTTTTGTAGATATGTTTGCTTGCTTATTGAATATAATTTGTGATAACCTTACAAGCTTCAGTTAAATATAATGTGTTATCAGGAATTGTGATAAATGCTATTTAATACAGTGAAACCTGACATAGTGGTCACCTGAGTATAGCAGTCAACTGGTGTAAAGTTACAATATATTATCATAATTTTGTTAAATATGATAAAATGCAAAATTTGCATTCTGACATAAACATCACATTTTGAATTATTATACCTCACTTTTATTCACAATGCTAAACTCCCATAGGCCATCATGACATAGAAATACTGTCAGACCCAGCGGGAAAAAATGTACTGTTAAAAAAATACTGTCGCCCGCTACCTTAGCAATCACGAGCGGAATGGTAAAAAAATATACTGTCCCATTCGCGCATGCATTTTGTTTATGTTTACAGATAAGTATGACGTCACATTGATTGTCCGCACACTGTTTATGAATGAAGTCGACGTCATTTGATTTAGATTTTGGTGGTGACGTCACGTTTTCGCAGAAAAGTATAAGAAGTTAGGTTACTATAGTTCTCATTTATAACCTTTAAGACGTGGATGACTTATATATAAAATCGTGTTAGAATCAAAATAATCGACGTGTAAGCGTTGGTTATTGCGGTTGTCGTTCCTATGCTTGTTATCACAATAATTACAAAAACAATTGTTCATGGTTCATATAAATTGTTCATGTTTGAATATTTTTTTCGGTATAATAAAATATATATTACATGTCTGACAGGGTTACAGTAAATCTGTCAACTTTCGGAAAAATACTGTCAACCACAGCTTTGCCTCAGTTGACAGTATTTCCTCAAGTTGACAAATTTACTGTCACCCTGTAAGACATGTAATATTTATATATTATTATGTTTCAATAGTAATTTATAATATTCTACACAATTGCAAATTATTATTGCAAAATAGTATTCTAAAATGATGTATTTTTTGTCAGTAAATTTCATATTTTATTTTATCTCTTACACAGAAATTTAATATTGATTTGATCAATTCAAATTTAAATATGTAATATATCACAGATAAACAAATTCTCAACAAAAAAAGGCTTGTGTTTTTATAACAACTAAGTTGTTATCAGTATACATTGTGTAAAAACGACTGACAAATTATTTCTCTGAGAACCAAACCTTTTTCTTCTACAATAAAATACAGAGAACTAGTCAGTTATCTGGGATCCAATCATTCTAACACAGATTATCAGTCCCTACAGAGCCTATGGCCAGCTAATGTCTATATACCTGATATCTGCCTATCAGGCTGGTCTGGAGCTACGATGGCCGGCCGCATATGGCATCAGACCCATTTTCACATGACACGCAGATCTTATGATATTATTGATAGCTTGGCTATTCATGACAAGACAATGCAATCATAATCCTAATACATTTAAACATTTCTTTAGATCCAGTTTCAAAGTGAATAATGATATGACAATTTTACTGTCTGTCATCCCCTGAATGCATTCTTAAAGATACGGAAAATAATGAACCTCACTCAGGGAAAACCAGGTTTAATGCATGTGCGTTAAGTGTTGTCCCAGATAACCCAGTACAGTCCTCACTGGCTAATCAGGGAGGACACTTTCAGCTTTTATGGTATGGTTTGTTTGACAGAGGTCTCTTCTTAAATCAAATCCAGCTTAGGCGGAAAGTGCCCAACCTGATTAGCCTGTGCAGACTGCACAAGCTTATCTGTAATGGCACTTTATGCACATAAATTAAACCATGTTTTCCGAGAGCGCCCCTCAAATATTTTGATAAGCAAACTGTGTAGCCAGTTTACCTGTAGCTGAACCGTGGTGTTCTGAAACTCTAGCCGTCTCTGTGTGTCCTCCATGATGAGTACTGGTATCCCTTGGTTACAATCTCCAGTCACAGCTTATACGATCTGTAAACAATAATGTAATTTAACCTTTTCGAACTCAGAAACAAAAACGAAAATGGCTATATGCAACTAACAAAAAACCAGAACAGCCTGCAAGTAACTCGCAGTCTTTTAAGGTTTATGCTGTTTGCTGTAACAGTACATTAGAGTTGAAAATGAAACCTTTAAATCTCAAATCGAGTAAGAAATGTCTCAAATTTAATGAGATTTTCTTAGGGACTGCACATGCGTCAAAGTGCCTATCTGAGTGGTAAAGGGTCCATTAAAGCACAATTGTGTGACAATGAAAAAAAACAACAAGAGATGTGTTTGTCAGAAACACAATGCCCCCTACTGTGCCGATTTGATTTTTTTTTACCTTGACCTTTCAAAATGTGCAGCTCCATGAGATACACATGCATGCCAAATATCAAGTTGCTATGATCAATATTGCAAAAGTTATGACCATTTTTCAAAACCTAAACGCAAGTGTGAAGGAATTTCAGAAGGACAGACAGACAGACGGACGGACAGACGGCTGGACAGACAGACGGATGGACAGACGGACAGTGCGATCACTATATGCCACCCTACCCTAGGGAAAATGTATTTAGGTGTAATACATAATATTATTATGAATCACTTGTTGTTGACATTGTAAAAACGAGACCCGCTATGTTCAAGGGCGTAGCTATGCAGCAACTAGTAATAATTTCAACAATTTTGAAAGAGGGGTCAGCCAAGAGTCCCTCATATGTAGTTCCATGAAAGTGTTATGGTGAAGAAGTCTGCCAAATTTGACAACAAACATACAAGCACAGCTTGCAATTGGTGATTAAAAAGCTCATCATAAGTATTTGTGCTCGGGTGTGTCTAAAACCAAAAAGACTGTGACAACACTGGTAATGAATCGAACCATGTTGTACTTCAGATTTTGTGCTCATAATAATTAAGTTTCATTATTTTATAATCAATGGGAGGCAACTGAGTCTATTTTGTAGTGTAGAGTTTTGTCTAAACATATCGTAAACAAATCTTCATAAATGAATCAATATTTCTAATGCTGTTGTATTGAAACCATTAAATTTCCTCTGTGTTTTTTGTGTTTGTGAATGTAATTGTTTTTTGTTTTTTTTTCAAATACTATAATCGAAATACAACTTCTATCAATTAAATTTAAATAAGCTTGCAATTTTATTTTATTTTTTCACTTGGACATCATATGTTTCAGCAATTTGTTTCCTTCTTTATACATAACAGGAAATGGCAGTTTTCAAATCTCAAGTAAAAATTCCAAAATGATTAAAAGTTCAATCAATTTTGTTTCAAATTTTTTTTTTATCGGCAAGTAAACGAATAAAAGTTATTAGTTGTGTGTTCTTAAGAGAACCTTCCTTGGCTAAATCAGGTTAAACAAGAAACTGTCGGAGACGGGTGATGCTCCCCAGAGGTTTTTTTTGTCACAATATTGCACTATATATTCAGATAAAAGGAAACGTCTTGAGGGGCATAACTTTGGACAAAATAATACGATGGATGGTTTAGCAACTTAAAATTTCAAAGGGCCATAACTCTATAATGCTCAGCTGTGGGTGCTTGGATTTTGTTTTTTTGACCTTGGACCTTGAAGGTCATCATTGACCATGACCTTTTCACCACTCCAAATGTGCAGGTCGATGAGATACACATGAAAAAAAACAACTTTTTGTGACCTTTAACCTTTAAAGGATGACATTGACATTGACCTTTCACCACTCAAAATGTGCAGCTCCATGAGATACACATGCATGCAAAATATGAAGTTGCTATCTTCAATATTGCAAAAGTTATGGCCAATGTGCTTGGATTTTGTTTTTTTGACCTTTGACCTTGAAGGTCATCATTGACCTTGNTTCATAGAAAATTTCAAAGGGCTTTAACTCTGTGAAAAATCATCCGACCATAACCGGCTGATAATATGCACATCTCCTGTTGGTAGTGAAGCTTCCCATAAAGTTTCATTGAATTCCCGTAATATGTTGCTGAGAAATAGGTCGGACAAGAATTCCACTATATGTACAATGGAAAATTTCAAAGGGCCATAACTCTGTGAAAAATAATCCAACCATAACCGGCTGATAATATGCACATCTCCTGTTGGTAGTGAAGCTTCCCATAAAGTTTCATTGAATTCCCGTAATAAGTTGCTGAGAAATAGCTGGGACAAGAATTGCGCTTTATGTACAATGGAAAATTTCAAAGGGCCATAACTCTGTGAAAAATCATCCGACCAGAACCGGCTGATAATATGCACATCTCCTCTTGGTAGTGAAGCTTCCTATAAAGTTTCGTTGAATTCCGGTCATAAGTTGCTGAGAAATAGCCCGGACAACAAAAATTGCACTATATGTATGTAGTTAATGAAAAAAATTCAAAGGGCCATAACTCTGCGAAAAATCATCAGACCAGAACCCGCTGATAATATGCACATCTCCCATTGGTAGTGAAGCTTCCCATAAAGTTTCATTGAATTTTTTCGGTCATTAGTTGCTGAGAAATAGCCCGGACAAAAGGCCGAAAAGGCCGGACAGACGAAGCGGCGACTATATGCTCCCCCATATATATATATATATATATGGGGAGCATAATAAATATAAGAACTACAAACAAATCAAATGAAGACATCAACCTCATGGATTCCTGCTGTTGTCATATTATGGCTCTCAATCAATTGAACATTAACATTTCTCTGATGAAGAGTGTCATTCCCAAATGAGCACTGTAATGGAAAAAGTCACCACAAAGGCATGGGAAAAAATATTTAAATTTGTTTGTGCATTTAGGTACCAAGAAACTAACAAGCGGGCCATGGGTCCTAAGGCACTCACCTAAGACCCGACGGAACTTAACTGTTCTGAGACGGTAGAATTGAGAATAATAAAAGTACTTTATGAAACATAAACATTTAATTTCTAGGCACATTTTTATTTTCAATTAAAAAGTGTTTTCTTTAATTTGACTTAGCAACCTAATTTGTTTTTCCTCACATGACCCAGTTTCAAACTTGGCCTAGATATTATAAGGACAAATTTTCTGACAAAGTTTCATGAAGATTTTACTAAAAATGTGACTTCTAGAGTGTTACAAAAAAAAGGCTTCACTATAGCCATACAATGAAAACTGTCCTACCCACTTGCTCCTTATTTATTTCCAATGTGCAGGAACTATTATCTAATTTGACTGAGATATCATTAGTACAAAGGTTCTGACCCAGTCAAGGACGTAATCCACTTGACCCGCGACAGAATTGATTGATTTTTGCGTCTCTCTGTAAGTGTTTCTTTTTCGTTTCCAAACTAAGCAACATAAATGTCATGTCTGAAAAAGCTTCAAACAGATGCTTATTCAATATTGAATTAGTTTATCTCCCTTGTGCACTCATTAAGTAGACGCTTATCGAACAGTGTTATATGTCAATCTTGCCAGATGCTTTAACTAATAATTATTACTGGGTGAAAAACTTCATTTAATTTATTTTAATGTATTTTGCGTTATTTTGAGCGCACAATGTCTAAACGAAAGCCACCAAAGGAGGATAAAGCTAAAAACATAAAATATGGACAAATAAGGAAACAAAAGTTCCAACCGTCTTAAAAATAAATAAATCTCGGATTGTTTTGATGGGGTTTAAGAAGTTATGATTTGAACAGTATGTCAGCAGTTTCACAAGAGAATAAAGAACAAAAATGGAAAAGGGACAACTAACTTACGCATAGACGGCATCAAGGCCCACAAAATGCAAAAGCCTGTACCCCGCTTAATTTTCAAAACTTAAAAAGTTATATATCGGTTGGATAAAAATAAAAACAGATACAAGCTGGTTTGCTGTATTGTTCCCAGTTTTAAAATCCATTGCTTAGACAACCAGAAGTGAAGTTGTCAACAAAATCAAGTCTACTGAATGTGCGGGTAAGGACATGGAAGCAATTTTAATCACAAGTACTATAACTCTTTTTTCCCAGACCGCCTATAAGAGCCTACCTGACATGTACCTGACATGTTAGACCTGGATGTCAGTTACTCAGACACTGAAATGATGAAATGGAAATGTCTGAAGAACGTGTGTTAATTTTTTTGTCAGATAACAATTTTGTACAAACAAAAATGAATCATCAGTTAATTTGTGTCCTATGTTTCTTAAAAAAAAAATTTAAAAAATAGTTACCAATGTTACAGAGCTGGTTTTTTACATGACATAGATCTTGGCCAAGATATCATTGAGACCAATGTTCTGAAAAGGTGTCATGAAGATTAGACATTAAATGTGGCCTTTAGTCTTTTAGAGTGTTAACAAGGTGATTGTTGACGACAGACCATGCAAATCTAACAACAGATAAAAAGCGAGATAAAATGGCAAAAACAACTGATTTGAAGATTTAAAGATTCCAATTTTCCCACTTTCAGGGTTTTAAATGCTAATTATTTCCCTCTTATGAATATTTCTTACTAAGAAGTTTCGTTTCACAGTATTTTTGTGTGCAGGATTTTCAGTGATTATTTATTGGTGATCTATGACGGCTGTTTTCAATTCTTGAAATTTATTAATTGAAAACTAACTATTAGTTGTTTGTAACCTAAATTTCTTGATCGCGAAATTGTATAACTATCATATTTATTTATCTTCCTTTCCGATGACATGCCATATTAGCAAGTCATAAATGACCTTTACAATTAAATGAATTTTTTTCACATACTATAATGTATTACTTTTAAAAAAGTTTCACTTTTAACTTACCTTTATCAAATTCTTCTTAAAACGCTGAAATTAATTTAAGGGCGCTGCCATTTAAATAGACTGTGTAGCGGTTAATTGGCCACAACATAGTACAAGAAGTTATTGTAACAATACCAGTCTGATCAAATGTTTGTTTACTTCCTCGTAAAATGACAGCAGCACGTTGCTTTCATACAGTTTCCTCCATTATCCGACGTTTTAGTATTTCCAATGGAACTGCGAGGTGTATTCATTCTGGTCGGCCATCCTCTGGTAGATTTGATACACCAGATGTAAAAGATGAAGACGATCTNGCGGCGTCCGAAAACTTTAACATTGGCCATAACTTTTGCAATATTGAAGATAGCATCTTGATATTTGGCATGCATGTGAATCTCATGGAGCTGCACATTTTGAGTGGTGAAAAGGTCAAGGTCATCGGTCAAAGGTAAAAAAAATAAAATCACCCACAGTCGAGCGTTGGCACCCACTATGCGGTGCTCTATCCAGGCCTTTTTCTGTCAATTTGGGGAAAAAGTACCAAGCAAAATGGAGATTTTTCGAGTCGCAAAATCTTCCACATTGGGAAGAATTTTCACCGACAAAAGCATTATTTGGGCAGGGGGTTTTCCAGCCATTTTGGATAGAAATCATATAAGTTATGGTTATATATGTTGTACGTTGTTTAAAAAGAAAATTGAGATATAGAGTCGCATAATCATAAGTCATAAGACACTTCTTTTAAAGCGGGACTGTACGATTTTTACATGTGTTAAATTTTAATATATTGATTAAATTATGTTATGATGACTCAAAATANTTTAAAAAAAAAAAAAAAAAAGTGTTTTTTTTTTGAGAATGTGTAAAAAATATCCATATTTGGCAAGGGGAATGGGTCCGACTATCGGACCCGGGAGATAGGCCGAAAAAGGCCTGCTTTCTATCTATCTATCAATACTGTCTAACTCCCCTTTCGGGTATTATTTACAGGTAAGCTCTAGTTCAGATATTTCTGTTCCAAATCAGTAAGTTCTGAGTTTGCTTGCATGTTAAGATAATCCAAGATAAAGATCATGAAGGTGCAGCCGGTTCTTACCCATTCTACGGAATACCGTTAGGACCATCGTTGTAACACATTAAAATCCAGAGGGCGAGAATTCGAGAACGCGAGAGTACAATCGTGACAATGCGAGAATACGATGACAAGAGTGCGATAGTACGATGGCGACAATGCGAGAGTGCGAGAATACGATGACGAGAGTGCAAGAATACAATAACGACAATGCGACAATACGATGGCAACAGTGCAGTAGTACGATGGCGACAATGCGAGAGTGCCAGAATACGATGACGAGAGTGCAAGAATACGATGACGAGAGTGCGGAATAAGATGACGACAGAGCGACAATACGAAGACAGCAGTGCGACAATACGATGGCGACAGTATGATATGACTATCACATTGTCGCCATCGTACTATCGCACTGTCGCCATCGTATTGTCGCATTGTCGTCATGGTACTTTCGCGGTCTCGCATTCTCGTAATTATATTCTCGCGCTCTCGTCATCGTATTCTCGCACTCTCGTCATCGTATTCTCGTATTGTTGCCATCGTACTCTCGCATTTTCGCCGTCTGGATTTTAATGTGTAACCACGATGGCCCTATTAAAACGGTATTCAGTACATGCTCAATACATGCCTCGAATTCTGGTTATTCAGTTGCTAAAGGAACTTCAGTTAATTACTTACTAGACCTTTATATCATGATGTGTCAGAAAATATAAAAAAAAACTCGACGTTTTAAGTTATGATAGCCAGAACTAGTTTTCTAGGTTTGGGCTTGCATCACACTTCTTACACTGTTAAAGGTAATCTGGGAGGTTAAAACGTGTTGAAACAGCAGTCTACAAATAAACGCATCGCCTGATTTGCGTTGAGAAAATACGAACAGACTTTTACTAGTTTTAGAATGTAAACCAAAAAATAATGGGCTAATGCTTTTTCACGTTTCACATACACTTTGTATCCCCACTAATTTCAAACAAAACTCTCACACAGAGGTCGACATCCCTTCATCCTTACCATGCTTTCAACTCTTGTACTTGGTTTCCTTTGAGTTGCAATGTTCCAACTCCTAGCCATATTTTACCCTCTAGATACGGTCCGGGTCTGTACTCATAAATGCTCAAAATATACAGGAAGAACTTTAGAGGTTTTCTTCAGGTATACCCCCAGGTCATCCTAGGCAAAAATACATTCAGACCAGAAAAACAACTTTTTGTGTTGGCCTGCAATGGTAACTGTATTACAATTAATGTTTAATGAATTAAGCCCCTTAACATAAGTGTGTTTTTTTTTCAGGAAAGTAGATGGAGATTATAGAAAGTTCATTAAGAGCAAAATTATTCAAAAGAAAGAAAAGAAGCTGTACGGTGGTCCCAAGATGCCTAACCTGCTGACATATGCCGCACGGGCTCAGATTATTCACCTCAACAAGGAAGATCCCATATACTGGACACCAGATATGTTGGCAGATAGCTTTCCAGCAACCCCCGATGTGATTATGGAAATACTTAGGTTGGTGTCTTTGAACGTAAACTCATTAGCATTCATCATAGATTCCAAGTGAATTCATGACTTGTTCAGTGACTTATAGACACTTAAGGGAATAGCTACAATAGTTATTACTTATTCAATTAGCTATGCTCAAACCTGTCAATTCTCACGGTTTCGCCGTGAGTCTCACGGTTTTGGGCATGCAATAACGGTCTCACGCTGACTAAGTAATTTTTCACGCATTTCTTCAAAAACAAAAAAATGAAAAAAGTAATGTTTGGATTTCATAAAATATTGTATAATTACTACAGAGCCGGGCGGCCTGTTTTAGGGGTTTCTAACCTAAATACCACATGTACCGTAAACTACGTCACTATGTGTCTATGTAAACAAAAAGCAAAATCGACTGCAAAATGTCAGCAAGTGGCTCACCGGCGAAGAAAAAAACTAAAAAATACACAGGGGCTGCAATCTACACAAGTAAACACGATCACAAATGGGAACAGAAGTACCTTTCAAGCAAAAAAAGGGCTAATTTCAGAAAAAAAAATAGTCTTAATTTTGATCAGGAAATAGCCCCAAAACGCACCACAGATGATCTAGGATCCAAAAAAATTACGGGGCCGCATACCCCCGTACCCCCCTAGCTTTGCTCTTACTCTCACTTACTTAAGACCCTTGACAGGTATGTATGCTAATAATTATAATATAAAGGGAATGGGATGGAAATTAGTGGTTGCCCATTAGCCCCCAGTGAGTAGATTTTGGCAAGGGAAACTCAATTCCAAAAGTTTAAAGTTCAGATGGGCAACTAGTTTTTTTTTAAAGCTTTAAACAAATCAGTGCAATTAAACATATTATAAAAATTGGCACTGCGGATCAATAATCAGTTTAATAATATTCATTTATTTTGGACTATGAAATTATTCAATTCAGACTCATAATAAAAGGCATAATACATTGTAAATTTATCATGTCAGCAAAGTTGTTGTTTAATCCTATATAATTTTATTTAAAGAAAGCATTAGATACTCATGACACAACATGTACATGGAACTGAGCTCATTACTCTTTAGCTGGGTAACACAAATAGTAAAGATGGTTTTCTGTAAGGAAAAGCAATTGTAAAAAGTTAGTTTCCATATCTGATATATATATTTTTTAACACTTCAGTATTCAATAAGTTTTAATACGGATTGATTTCTACCACGAACTAAATAATTTCTACCATGAACTAAATAATTACACTATTATTGAAAGAAAGAGTTAGAATGCATTCCTCGATCTTTGTTTTGTTTTGAAACTTTCGTTAGAATAACTTATAATTTATGAATATTTAAGTTTTGAACAGTTAATTATAATTTGATTTACAAATATTCTTATTCTCAAGAAAATGTTCAGATAGTTGAAAAAATATCAAAATATGCTATCAAGCCATTCGATTAATTGGCAGAAACAATTTTGAGTA
The DNA here is from genome assembly GCA_007657795.1 of Dreissena rostriformis. Taxonomy (NCBI): domain Eukaryota; kingdom Metazoa; phylum Mollusca; class Bivalvia; order Myida; family Dreissenidae; genus Dreissena; species Dreissena rostriformis. Next base: position 77,558 of record VMBQ01002918.1, on the reverse strand, counting down.
ACAGGTCCCTGTTTGTTTCTACTTTTTGCTTCTTTGCTTTAGAACGAAGCGTCAACCGAAAGATGAAATGGAAATCTACAAACATGATCAGCGTGTATACAACAACTGGAAGAAGCTGAGACAAGCGCAGCTAGAGGAAGGGGGACCAATTGATCCTGCCTATAGGTGGAGTAGTGCTTCTTTGACACAGGGATTTTAGTTGATGTAGAATCCTGTATTTTGATGCAAGCACTTTTCAAATGTTCTCAATCGTTGCTGGCCTTGTATAATTTTATTAAATGCACTTGTTATGTTTTTTTTTTGTTAAGCAAAATTCATAAAGCCCTGAGAAATATTACTGATATTTCAAACAGTTTGACTAAAGCTTGTGTTTTTACAAAAAAGTATACACTTTATTTCCAGTACCATTAAAACAAAAATATACTTGTATACATAAGAGATAGATTATTTCTTAATACAATTTGTCTCTTTGTTTTTTAGCCAGATAATTTACTTGCTTGAGGAAAAATTGTACTTAATTCCTTGTTGATTTAGAAATGTTTCATATACTTAGCATATGAGTAAAAACCATAAGGTTTTTAACTTTTCAGAATTGTGTTTTGTGTTCTTATCAATTGTTTTTTTCTTCAATGATTATAAAAGTATACAACCATGATAATTTATATCAAATTTAGTTATATACAAATGAGTGCCAAGTAGATGAGAAAGTTTGAGTTGAACAGTAATTAATGTATACAACATATTAGTTCCTGGGTAATAAGATAAAGTATTGTTTTTTAGAAAAGCAACAATCACTATGATTGTGATATCTTTTCACATATCAAAAAATGACTGTTCTTCCTCCATATAGGCTGCTGGTTGCAAGTGAGAAGCTAGGATTGATGGTGAATGCTGCAGGCACCAGGAGCCTACCGATGCCCGACCTCAAAAAGGCCCTGATAACTCGGAGGGAGCTGGCAGAGCAGCGAAAACCCAATGTACCACCCATCTTTAGCTCTCTGTTGGAAGAGGGGAAAGGGAGGCAACTGATGGACAAAAGTGCTACTCACCAAGGGAGGGAACCTGCAGATGGGAGGTTTAAAAATCATAAAGGTGGAGAATTTTCAGGTCCTGGTGGTGGAGAGGGAAATACTGGACATGAGTCAGAAAGACTATTGAAAGAGATTTCTGGGCAAGCTTGTGGCACTGATGAACTTATCACATTTAAAGAACATTTAGAACAAACAGAGAGTACTAGAAATGATTTCTCAGATGGTATAACGCGTCTAAAGGATACAAAAAGAACTGATAAATCTTCTTCATCCTACACAAAGGATTATTATGCTGTACTTGATACTCCAAAGAGCATGAAAAAATCAGGCACCGAAGTGCCTAATGATTCGCTAGATTCCAAGACGTTGAAATTCAGTCACAAAAAGAAGGATGATTCTGTAAAAATAGTGAAAAGCATGTACCATAAAAAGTATAAAGGACAAAGATCAAGCTTGCTGGATGAGAAAGATCTCTTTGGTGTAGAAGGGGGACTAAATTCCGTAGAGGAGGAGGAGGAGATATCTGGAGCACTATCGGGTGGTCTTGGCGATATAGACATACTCAGTGATGACAAGAAGAAGGTACCTGGTAGCAGGTTTAACAGACGGCGGAGGGATAAGATTGAAGATGAATGAACTGAGCATGCTTTAACCCTTTGAGCGCTGGAACCGGATTTTGAAGGCCTTTGCAAACAGTTTGGATCCAGATGAGACGCCACAGAACGTGGCGTCTCATCAGGATCCAAACTGTTTGCTATTCTGATAGTATTATTTGAAAAAAAATGGAAGAAAATGCTAATTTTGAAATTTAGCAGACAACATTTTAGCAGACGACAAATTTCCCAGCATGCAAAGGGTTAAGCTTATACTTGCAGATTTTGGAGCAAATTGTTATTGCGATGTAAGCGTTACACAGGTTTTCCAAACTTTCTTTTGAAATACAGATTTTTTGTAAACAACGGCATATTTTTATAAATTTGATTTTCAAAGTGTTATTTTACTTTTAGTTAAATGTATATTTGTTTTCTTTTTTGATACCTTCAATATCCTGTAAGAAAACAGGTATTCAAATTTAGCAGGTGTTCACATCGTTAGTTTGAAAAGATTCTTTAATAGGGCCTTCATCAGTTTAACTCTTTCAGTGCAAGAAGGTTAATGAAAAGGCTCATGAGAATAGACATATTGTTTAGGCAATGGTATAAATGCCCAATGAACAGGCATAGTGCAAAGTTGGGGGGAAAATCCTGCATGTTACCTGGTTAACATTTATGATTTTTAGCTCACCTGAGCACAAAGTGCTTATGGTGTGGTATTCAGCGTATTGTGATCACCCTATGTCCGGCGGTCTGGCTCGTGTGTTGTCAACTTCAAGCTTGCTATCGCACTAGAGGCCACATTTTCCTCCAGTCTTGATGAAACTTCTCAGAATGTTTATCTTGAAAAGATGTTGGCTGAGTTGGAATTTGGGTCTTGTGTGTCCAAAAAACTAGGTCACCAGGCAAACATTGTAACCACTTTAGAGGCCGAATGTATGACTCAATCTTGGTTAAACTTTGTCAGAATGTTTATCTTCACAATATCTAAGCCAAATTTGATTATCATGGGTCTAGAGCATTGAAAAACTTGGACACCCGGTCAAATCTTAGAAAAACCTTGTTACCGCGTTAGATGCCACATGTATGACTTGATCTTCTTAAATCTTGGTCAGATGTTAATCCTTACAATATCCAGGGCGAGTTTGAATCTGGGTCAAGTGCGTCCAAAAACTAGGTCACTTGGTAAAATCTTAAAAAAAAAACAAACTTGTTACCACTATAGAGGTCACATTAATGTCCCAATCTTGATGAAACTGGAATATTTATATTGATCATACCTTGGTCAAGTTCCAATCTGGGTCACATGTGTCAAAACATTAGGTCACCAGGTTTAGTTTCAACAACTAGTTTCTTTAGGTGAGCGCTTCAGAGCATCATGGCCCTCATGTATTTGCAATTGTCATTGAAGAATAATGGTTACAACCATTATCTATTTTTGTACTGGTGTTACAGACCTGACAATAATAAAAATGAGCAGCAGAGAATGAAGTTTTCTAGGTGATTAAGGAAAATGAGGTTTCCAAGTTGTTTAAGACAAATTAAGTGTCCTAGTTGTGTGAGGAAAAAAAGGTTTCTAGTTGTGCATGTATAAGGCAAAAAAGACAGAAATAACATGACATCTCATATTTTGAAGGACATTTGATCATAACCGGTTACATGAAATTATAGATTACTAGATTACTTGTTCGGCCTGTCATTATTAATAACATTTTCATAAAATTATTGTACTTAAGTTTGCTCAGATGAGCGTTATGAAAAGAGGTCAATACACTTCATGAAGTGCACAAACAGTTTATCAATTCCTCTGAGGTTCTGTTGTATTGGCTTCATGTAGCAAACAAGATAAGACATTGTATTTTAATTTATGTTTATCAACCACCATGACTCTTGTGGTGTATTGCAGGCGGTGTTTAAATTTATTTCTGCATATGTTACCTGGAATGAATTTAAAGTATTACAAGTTTGCACAGTCGATATACATATGTGTCGTGTTCTGAGAAAACTGGGCATAATGCTTGTGTGTAAATTGTCATCCCAGATTAGCCTGTGCAGTCCGCACAGGCTAATCAGGGACGACAATTTCCGCTTTTATGACATTTTTCGTTTAAATGAAGTCTCTTCTTAGCAAAAATCCAATTTAGGCGGAAATTGTCGTCCCTGATTAGCCTGTGTGGACTGCACAGGCTAATCTGGGATGACAATTTATGCACAAGCATTTTGCCCATTTTTCTCAGAACATGACTCATATGAACTTCAATCCTCGTCATGTGGCAACATAAGTTGTCAAGCCTGCTTGCGGAGTTCTCGATATAGCACAATGGTCCAGTGTGCATCCAGGATAGTAGAGTGCTTGTGGGGACTCTAAGTTTGTGATTTGACATGCAATTTTATTATAATCTACCTCAAATGGATGGCCATATTGAAACTGCTAGTCAATGTTAAATTTGGCAATAATGTAGCTTGCCCGGAATTTAACCCGATCGTTCAAATATTAAATAATTTACCGGTACTTCAAATGTGCACCATGTTGAAAAGGTGTCACCCTTTGGAAAAAGGCCTTGGTTTTGCTTAGGGCAAAACATTTTCATTAGTACAAAATATTGAAAATTATAAAAAATATACAGGCATAATTGACAACATGCCCGACATGTTGGCCATAGGCATCTAGCTCGTCTTAATTATGGTGCGACATATTGCATTCAACGTGATAGCAATACAAGTTATTTGACAAACATAGGTGATATAACAACATTAGTTGAATGTTAAACTTCAAAAGCCAGTGATTAACTGGGATACCTCTTGCATATATTGTGACATTTTATTTCATTTACATTATATGTAGATTAATAGACACAAGTTGCATTTTCTAGCAACAAACTAAACAATATTAAGAATGACCATTTTCTAGCAATGTAATTTGTCTCATGCTATGTGCTGTTTTCCTTGTAACACAAACATTGGCATCAAGAAGATTCTTGTCTGAAACATGTTTAAAAAAAAAAAATTGATCAGTTTATTGGCTGCCATTTCTTTGAAAAACTATTGCATGACGTTGTTTGGATGAAATAACCATGTAGACATCATGTGACATCACTCAAGTAAACAACTTCTAAAAAATCTGCATGTTTTTGAAAAAATAAAAGTACATAGTAAACTCACCAAATGCGCAGTTACGAAAACAGAACAATTTACAAAACTCCTGAACTTGTTCACTGAAACATCGTAGGAAAAGTTAAATCCGGTCAGATCCTACTTTTTATGCCCCCTTCTTCGAAGAAGAATTGTTTTTGGCCTGTTTGTCATTCTGTCCCAAAACTTTAACCTTGGTTAAAGTTTGATAACTTTTGCAATATAGCAACTTCATATTTGGCATGCATGTGTATCTCATGGAGCTGCACATTTTGAGTGGTGAAAAGTCAAGGTCATCCTTTAAGGTCAAAGGTCAAATATCATTGTATGTTTCTGTCCCAAAACTTTAACCTTCGTTAAAGTTTGGTCATAATATTGAATATAGCAACTTGATATTTGGCATGCATGTGTATCTCATGGAGCTGCACATTTTGAGTGGTGAAAGGTCAAGGTCATCCTTCAAGGTCAACGTCAAAAAAAAGGCGCAGTAGGGGGCATAGTGTTTCTGACAAACACAGCTCTTGTTTGTAAAAACCTTTGTAATTTTTCTACATAATAGACCCATCCACAAGCATTTTGTTTGTGACTGTCCAAAGCAAATTGGAAATATTTATGATAATCCGGCAATTATATTCATAGCTGTAGTAAAGTTTTGAGTTTAAACCCAGACCTGTCAATTGTGTTCATAGCTGTAGTCAAGTTTTGAGCGTTCATTTTCATTTTGTTCTTAGAAATATAACTTAGTTGAAGATTAACAATTTTCCAAAGTTTTGGACCATAATTTCATTTATTTAATAAGAGCAGTACACTGTACAAAAATAAATTAATTGCAACAAAATCATCATATTCAACAATCAAAAACATTGAAATTAAAAGCACATAAGTAGGCACAATAAGGGTACATTGGTTACTCATTCAATTGTATTTATAACAATAACATGTTATCTGCCATGATTTTGACTATAGCGGCTGTTATATACGTAGTTTAATATCTGAAAGTAGCCATAAAAAGGTTAAAATATGTGGCGTGTTCTGAGAAAACTGGGCAAAATGCTTGTGCGTAAAGTGTCATCCCAGATAAGCCTGTGCAGTGCCCACTGGCTAATCTGGGACGACACTTTCCGCCTAAACTGGATTTTCGCTAAGAAGAGACATCCTTTAAACGAAAAATTCCATAAAGGCGGAAATTGTCGTCCCTGATTAGCCTGTGCGGACTGCACAGGCTAATCTGGAATAACAATTTACGCACAAGCATTTTGCCCAGTTTTCTCAGAACACGACACATATAGCATGTTTCTACTAATTCCTTTCATAGAGGACAATGCGTGAGTGAATACATAGAAATATTTACCATTTGCATTCACAGTTTGCTTAATCAAGATTATAATACATTATGTTACTGGAATCTTGCCCATTTTGCTGCATATATTTAATACATTTTTGTGTAATGGATAAACAGTTAGCTAAACATGTGCTCATATACCAAATAACGGATGAGAATTCATTCTATACCAATGAACACCTACAATCTATGTGCAATATTATTTTATATAAATATTTTTGAAAGGTATAATTATTGTTATTGTATGTTTTTTGATAACCAATTCATGAATTTTGAAGAATTTGATGTAATATGAGAATGTATGCTTTAAAGACAAACTACGGACTGTTTTTAATCATAATATGTTGTGATACAAACAATATGTGTTGATACTACACATTATTATTATAGGTGATTTTCTTTCTATAGGCGGAATAAATGCCATATGTTTTTTAAAGGGACTTGTTCACAGATTCTGGCATGTTATGAAGTTTGTCATAAAATGCTTAAAATTGATAATCAGAACTAAAGAGCTCCAATATAAAAACAAGAATACAAGTAAAAAAAAAAAGAGAAAAAAAAATAAGCACACCAGGGCTTGAACCACTGACCCATGAGATAAAAGCCAAGAACTGAAGCCACTCAGCCACCCGTCTTCATGTGTGTGTGTGTCTGTAATTCAGAGTTTATGTTCGGGTCGTCGTTGAGACTTAGCGACTACATTATGTGCGGACCTGACCATCCGTCTTCACATGGGTTGCCATTTATTTTATACTTTGTATAACCATCCACGTGTTCTTACAAAATAAAAAGATAACACAAGAAATCAAAATTTTAAAATCGCTTCACGTCTGAGACGCTTTATAATTTTATCAATTTCTAACGATGATTTTTCGTAAACGAAAGTGTATTTTTTTAGTATAAGTCTGCGCCATTAGTGATATTTTGCACACAGATGTATATTGTTCATTTATTTCTTGAATCTGTGACAAAAAGTTTACAAATTCTCATTATGATAAACTGTGAACAAGTCCCTTTAAAGCTCATAATTAATTTCAAATATAAAATCAAAGGGACATAATTCTGATAATGATCTTGAGTATAACATCAGAGTTCTGTACCCTGGCCATATACCGGTACCGCCAAAGGAATGTACTCGCCTCTGGACTGGTATAAACAAAACATCTTATGGTAATTTTTATGACTAAAGCCTCATTTTATTCCCAAAATTGTATCATTACATTAAGAAACGATTTAGCAAAAAAGTTACACCTTATATCGCATCAATATGAAACTTGTTGAAGGAATATTGGGTCTACAACATTCACATGGTTATTTTGTACAGTAATACACTACGTTTAAATTGTGCACTTTGACTGACTGATGTATTATTTCGTTAAAAATGAATAAAACATATTAGAACAGCGTATATAGCAAGAGTAAATAAACGCAGGAGCGTTGTGTAAACTATAATTGTTCCAGATTTTTTTGTACATTGTTATGTGATCCAATGGTAACACATTTGTAACATTACTTGCGCAAGTTAAGATTCTGATTGTGTAGCAGCGGTACATTAGTGTACCTATATACTCCGTCACTTCTGGTATTGGAACAAAAACACTGCCAGCAAAACATGTGCCTGAATAATTTTCCTATCTCCATAAATTGATCTTTCCAAGTGTTCTACTTCGACCTGATAGGATCACTTCGCGGAATTCTTGATGACAAAAAAAAGCCAAGCATTGTACACATGAGCTAGTTCAGCGAATACTGTGCACCAACGTTCCATAGATAGTGTTCTACTCGTATCTTGTAGTCGCACTTCTCTTCGTGACCGCATTCTTCCATTGATCAGACACGTGTACACGACGGCAATTCCGGATTTTGCGTGATTGCGTCATATGAATACATGACAAAACTGAGGTATCCAAAGCTGGCTGATCTCATACAATATAAAATTATAAATTATCTTTTCCGTTGCAAATTGAGTTAAATGCAAATCATGCGGTTGTCTCTATTGTTTCCCAAGTAATTGGGTTCCTGTATTTCGAAGGTGGCGCACTGTTACAGCGTCTGCCTGGCCACGTCATAGCGCCCATAGATTTGCTCTTTGGCGGGAGCTGTTTCTTTCGTTCAGTCAAGCTAAGTTTCTGGATCGACATTGACTCGGACACCCAATCAGGGTGAATAACGAAATAGTCCGGGTGCGAATCCCTCGGATGGGTAAAAAGTCCACCGTCGTAGTTATTATAACTAGAATTGTTCTTAACGGTACTAGCTTTTGCGGCGGACGCCGTTTTGCACGCTTTGTGAACCGGACTACTTTTTGCGCTGGAGCTTCGTGAGCTTGAACTTGATACAGCAGACGACAAGTCGCGCTCATTCACGGAGGCGGACATGTACGCGTGTGGCGGCCGCACGAACTTCTCCATCGGTCGGACGGACGGGTAGCTGTGGCTGTGCCAAGGATGGGACGGCTGGTTCCTTTTCAGATAGGACGCCGTCTTCCGGTTGGTATCCTGCATCATGTTGATACTCAATTTGGAAACGTGCAGCGTTGGTCTGGACCTGAAGCAACATAACAAGTGCATGCATCACCGGTATATAAATGCATTGATCTCTAAACAATGGTATCAATACCGGTAGGTAAATTGAACATATTTTAACATTTATAAATTAAAATTATTGTATAAGTCACACTCATAAACAAAGATCGAGCATACGTTCTTAATAAAATGGGAGTGCAAGTGAGGATCAACTAACGTACTGGATTAAATGTTGTACACGTTAGAGAATATACAAAAATATGTATAACATGTACGATGTATTTAACGTAAACTCGCAATTTCTTTACACATTTTCGATGCATTTAGCGTAAAACCACAATTTATTGATTTGACTTTATTTAATATTCATTATCATGAACGATTTTTTGGCGGAAAAAAGTTGTTTAACACAAAAGTTTAACTTGTACATCATACAAAGTATGTCTGTGTTGTTACAATGTTTGCTGTAGTATTATTGCGTGTTCCTTAAATTCAAAGTGATTAAATCTATAAATTTACACTATATGAGGACGCTATTACATACATATTAATGACATGTACAATATTCTTAATGATCGTGCTTACTGATTCAGGAATACATCAAGCTGTCGCACCAATGTATTGATCTATAAACGCTTCTTCCACTATTGGGTCTGGTACATTGAACATTGATCACGAAACACTATACAGTGACAACTCAGCGACCTTTTTGTGCAAGCACGTGTTGCGAAAACACGATCTGCTGAGTTTTAACGACTTCCATGATTTCTTTAAGATGATTATAAGGGGGAGGAGGGGGGAGAATTGGAGCCATGGAAATTGGGAATCGATGAAAGTATGGCTTCACATCTTTGGTACTTCAATCACGTTGACTGTTGTGATGGACGCAAACATGAATCCTCTTCGACTGCTTTTGTTTCACTGTTATTGGTTAATGTATTATGAACCATGGGTGTTATGTAGTTTGTTAACATGTTTTTACCATTGATGTTACGCTTGCGCCATGAAAACCGTTATAGGCATGATGTTTTTCCATATGGCCATATAAATGTGTTCATACTGATTGCAACGTTTGGTCGATGTTTTGGACTCATCAATGAACAAGTTTATGATGCGCAGCCGAATAACAATCGATTTACAGACATATACTGAGCAATGAAACCACTCTTGCCAAATTACAGCGGCCTTGATGTGCGCGATATAAATCATATGTACGTTCAATACCGGTGCAAAGCACTTGATAATGAAACACCTTCCACATGCACAGTTTCCGGCGTTTATTACGGGCATTGTTTCGCAGTTGTTTAATTGCGATTTACCTGCATTTCTTTACATGTGGGTATTACTTGATCTACAGGTATGCCGATGTTTAACTTAATACGTACAAGATGTAACATTTATAAATTCATTCATATACATGTATGAGTTACCCGTTTGCAAATGGAAATGATAGCACGGTAGTACTTTATGAAAATTACATTTCGTGCTGATAATAATTGAAGCAAATGTTTATCTGTAATTTTATTCGAATTCGCAAGATCTTTCCTCCTGCGATATCCGTTCCTATATCTACTACTAATGTTGCTTGCAAGTGGCGGTTATCAAGAGCAACCATCACAGTTACCTCTCCTCGGCGACTTCCTCCACCCCCGGGTTCGCGCGTGTCACTTCCGTTATAGGGTCCCTTTTCGCGAGGAACCCACCCGCCCCTCCATGAACATGCCCATTCGTGTATTTCTCCACGTTCCTCACTTTCACGGACTCTATGAAACGCACCGGGGGCGCCGTCCGCGGCCGGATGTGGTGGCGTCGTAGATAGGCGCTCTTCAGCGGCCCCTTCCGGCAGTCGGCCTTTTCCATCTCCCGATGTTGCTTATATGACCGCAGGGCCCGGGACATGATGTAATCATAGTCATTGTCCAGATCTAAAACCAGAATGTACAAAATCCATACAAAACGGAAATACTCACTTTTATGTAAACTAATTCTGCTTCCTGTAATCAGAATATGTTTTTCAAAGACGCCTGCGGATGCTGTCTGTGTTCACTTGTTTACTCTTCGTTTACAAAATCCACGTTCAAACAGCACAGCAATTTCCGAAATAGTGTGTTATCATTGTAGAGCCATGATGAAAATGGCGGATATCCAATTCAGAGATCAATACTCGCATAATTATTGGAAAGCTCTTTTTCTTCTACAGTCTGCGTTTGCATGCGTCTCGTTCCTGTTGGATACTTTCAATGCGCAGCAACAGATACTCATTTATTAAACGGTGTATAGTCTAAATGTATGCTTTAAAACGACACCATCACAGAAAAAAAATGCATGTTATTTTTTATTTTTTTTTATTTTAAAAGGTTTTTTTTTGGACAGAATGTGTGGTGCATTTTGCAATGATTGCCAATGTAATATGATTCTAATTATTACACTTGACTGGTGATTTTCTTTCATAAAAGTACATGACATCTCGATAAGTCATATCCATACGCACTGAAAGAATTTCTCGTAAGTGTACCAAACTGCAAACTTCATTCAGTAGGCATGTAGTACTGGAATGAGAGTCCACATTGCTGACCGAGAACAAATAACAACACCTTAATGAAGTCATCAACAATTCTTACACCTCATATAATTGCAGGAATCATAAAAATTAAAAAGGAATATTTAGTTTATTTTAATATTCAGCTGGTGCATGATTGACTAGTCCTTACTGATGTAAAGATTGTGGTTTACATGTACTTACTTGTGCTTACTGATATACAGCTTGTGGTTAACGTTCTTGTGCTTACTGATATAAAGCTTGTGGTTAACCTTCGTGTGCTTACTGATAAACATCTTGTGGTTAACTTTCGTGTGCTTCCTGATATACAGTTTATCGTTAACTTTCTTTTGCTTCCTGATATACAGTTTGTCGTTAACTTTCTAGTGCTTACTGACATACAGCTTGTTGTTAACTTTCTTCTTCTTACTGATATACAGCTTGTGGTTATCCTACTTGTGCTTACTGATATTAAGCTTGTAGTTAACTTTATTGTGCTTCCTTATATACAGCTTGTGGTTTACTTTATTGTGCTTCCTGATATACAGCTTGTGGTTAACTTACTTGTGCTTACTGATATAAAGCTTGTAGTTAACTTTATTGTGCTTCCTGATATACAGCTTGTGGTTAACTTTCTTGTGATAACTGATATAAATCTTGTGATTAAGTTACGTGTGCTTACTGATATACAGCTTGTGGTTAACTTTATTGTGCTTCCTGATATACAGCTTGTGGTAAACTTTCTTGTGATAACTGATATAAAGTTTGTGATAAAGTTACGTGCGCTTCATGGTAAACAGCTTCTGGTTAAAATTCTTGTGCTTACTGATATACAGCCTGTGGTTTACATACTCTTGTACTTACTGATATACAGCTTGTGGTTAAATTACTTGTGCTTACTGATATACAGCTTGTGGTTAATATACTTGTGCTTACTGATATACAGCTTGTGGTTAACATAATTGTGCTTACTGATATACAGCTTGTGGTTATCCTACTTGTGCTTACTGATATATAGCTTGTGGATATCCTACTTGTGCTTACTGATATACAGCTTGTGGATATCCTACTTGTGCTTACTGATATATAGCTTGTGGTTAACTTACTTGTGCTTACTGACATACAGCTTGTGATTGATTGAACTGCGCTTTCTTATATACAACCTGAATGTTCATATAATAATGTACGAACGTTTAGTAAACTTAATTACTAAACCTGCGCAAACATCACTCAACATTTCAACGTGTGTTTATGGAGAATGTACCTAATACAACGCCCCACTTACAATTACAACAGTGCGATGCACTTTGGCACTTAACGCAACAGCGGGAGCGCATATATCTATCTCTATTACTCTAATACTATCTCTTTTGAACCAAGAAATATACGATATGAAGGCATTATAAAAACATATGCTGTTTAATAAAGTTGCCAGTTCGTCTATATGTTATCCACATAAAACATGATGTGCGTTTCATCTGTATGTGAATATAATGGTTCTGTTGGTAAATGAAATGCGGCATATTTTTTCTGTGAAGAGATCATACCAATACAAAAAGAATAAGTGCGCAGCTGAGTGGATGAATACATTCGTTTAACAGCGAATGTTAAAATGACCGAATATATCGAATAATGCATGTATCTGTTAATCAATAAATCAAGCAATCAAATCATGTCAGAATCGAAATTATGATTATCGTAATTCATAACTTAACACAAATACAAATACATACATTTTCGCGTAATGTATGACAATAATTAATTTTCACTCACAAATAAATATGTAAAGATGTTTTCTGTGCTTATAATTTATTTTCTGAAACATTAAATGTTGTTTTAAAAGATATTCGTGTCCATAATTTCCTTCCAAATGGTAAGCTTTCATAAAAAATACATGTACATGCAAACAGGTCAATACAGAGGACGGTACATCAACCGTAGTCTAAAATTCAATAAAACTCACATACCAATATGATCATAGACCGGAATCGCCGCCGTGGTCGGCTGCATTACTCCCCGTTTCCGACAAACGCAGAACTTTACGCATCAATCACAAGTTATTTATAACAGCTGAGTTATTGATTATCGTCTTCACTCAAAAAACTTGCATTAAACTTTATTCTTTTTTTCCTCAGATAATATTTTTTTTTATAAAACGCACACTCTGGCAGAATGTCAGTAATCAAATTCTTCCGTGTTTACGAAGGCAGTATAATTCGTACTATTTCTTCGTTATCCAAAATGTAATCAATTAAATTGTATACGAGCACGAATTAAATGTCCAAGTTTGATTTATTAGTCGTGTTATCCAAAAGGAATAATTTTCAAAGTCATTTCGAATATAAATGTCCGTGTTATTTACTCTTTCATTAATTCACTGTAACAATAATGTTTATCTAAAAATCTCGTTATTCTAAAACCGCGCTGCCGTTTTAGTACAGAGAGATCATTGTTTTATTGCAGATATTTAATGCAGATAATTATATCACAATAATGAAACATGCCAAATTACGATTTGCAGGAGATATTTTTTACGAAATTTGAGCCCTACGAGCATTTAGTAAGTCATCGATTCATGAAAGAGCTTCTTGTGGTTTATTTGTTTTCTTTCCGCCACTTCTTTGATAGGGCGCATGACATTCTTTTAAAAGTACGAGGGATCGATTAGTTAAATATTTTCAGATCCAAATGTTTTATGTTTCGATAATTATCTCGTGAGTGACGATGTGCTCACTTTTATTTTAACGAGCGTCTTTGAAATTAAGTTATGTTTATTTATTAACCGCCGTATTTGTGATATGTTTGTTCAATTGAACAATACATACTATGTACAATACAGCAACATTAGAGATTTACTCAAGGAGTATTCTGTACGCGGTTACTTCAACATGTTACTTATCCAGTAAACAGTGTCTTTGTTTATAGAAAAAGTTCAATTTAAATGTATAAAGTCATATTCACTCATGTAATAATTGTGTAAATTCAGATCAGTCCAAATACAAAATGTTATCGACTAAACGCATAGAAAACGCATGTACACATTTTTTTTTAAATATGTTCCTACGAAAACGTTTATGAATAAATGGAACACTTTTAAGCGACATTTCAAGCAAAATCATTATAAAAATACACATTTTCAATTATGTCTTTTCGATGCGATTCAACTTTTGTTGATTTTAACATGTAATAAATCGTGCGAATCGTTTTATACGCTACTTTGATTTATATCTGTAAACTATATCTTAACGGTATCGTACGAATAAACACGTACTTAATCCGACATAAAAGTTTATTATCATTACAATTAAATGTTTGCAATAACATGAAGATATTTGGGGTGCACTGAAGTATAATAAATATGTGGAATTCGGTCATGGTCTTTGTATACGATTTGGCTATTGCATCATCGGTCGTAAATACATACAGGTGTACATTGATCGTATATGGGGAATCAAAAACACAATTGGATACGTCCCACTATGTACGGTAGGTACACTAGATGGCTGTATTTGAACTAACATTAAAAAAGATTTTTTAAAAAGACAGTCGCATTACTTTGAAGTCGACATGCGCAATTTTGTATTTTAAGAAATACTTTTCAGTTGATCGTTGTTTATCGATTAATAAATAACGATGGGCAGTAATAACACGTATGAATTAACCCACAACGAACACACACCTTCTTAGCGGTAACTATGGCAAACACTGGTAACCAACACCTCACTAGCGGTAACCACTGCAATAAGTGGTAACATTATTCCAGATCCGGATGGATTATAGGTATGCATTTTTTTTTTATTAAATGACAATCGGGGCACCTTTATAAATGGTCACTTTATCCGACATGGTTGACAGTTAAAAAAAGACAACATACAATAGAGAATTTACTATTTTAACAATGATAGTGGTGTGAAATGGTGACAGCCACTGGCATGGATTTAATACGAGCTTTGCTCAGAGCCAGTTAACTCACTGCGCGGAGGTTGCACAACGAACTCTTGACTGACAATCCACGCATGAGAACGACAGCGAGGTGTTCATTGGCCGATAAATACTCCAGGCGTATTTCGATTCTAACATGAAGTGGAAGCTATTTGTTCGCAATGGAAAAGATAACTACATGTATAATTCACTACATGTATGCTAAGATGGAACTTAATTTTGTGCTTCGTCTACTTTAAGAACGAGAAATTATGTTCTTTTTCCGTATAAATACCATTAATTATAATGTTAGGAAAATGGATATACATGTACCATCAGCGGTGGTGCGTTTACCCTCTACTTACATGGCGTTCAAATAATATGTCTTTAAAGACATCAAGAAGTGGTTATACCTAAGAAAAAAAACATAAAGCATCTGTATTTCGACCCAATTGAGCTTGAGTAACATTTGGTTTTAATAGTTTGCCCTTACATTCGTCACCATCCTGTTACGTACCATAATTGGAAGCGACTGGAACTCTGATGGAGAAGTGGGGGTCGCCCGTCTGAAAATACAACAGAGAAATAATTTAGCCGCGCTCTGTGATAAGAAGTTTAATATATGTGCGTAAAGTGTCGTCCCAGATTAGCCTGTGCAGTCCGCACAGGCTAATGAGGGACGACATGTTTCGCCTAAACTGGATGTTTGTTAAGAAAAGACTTTCTTCAAAGTAAAAATATCATAAAAGCGGAAAGTGCCGTTCCTGATTAGCCTGTGCGGACAGCACAGTCTAATCAGTGACGACACTTTAAGCACATGCATTGAACCTCTTTTCCACAGAGCGAGGCTCAATTTGAGCTGTACAATACATTTGAGACTCAAGTCCCTTGAGAGCCGGAAGGACCCGTTTTCTCGAGTCTGGCCTGAGTTACTTACTTAAGTAAATTATCATGGATTCATGTTATTATTTAAGGCTGATTGTTATATACAAAATAGTAATTACGTTGTTTAATATTTATTTTAAGCTTTTAATATTTGAAATGATATCAGTGCACACTTCATTGCTATATAAAAAAGTCAGTCGAAGTTAATCCTATTAAAACCGGATTAAGAATTTTAGAAAAATTGGGTCATATGTTCACAGCCTTATTTTCACAAACGCTGTCATCACTTTCTGGCCTTAAATGGACGCTTACAATTTAAAACCGAACCAATCGCGAGTCGCAATGTAAAATGGAATATGTTTATTACATGGAATCAAACTCATGCAAATATTGCCTTCATATTCATGAATAAGAGGCTTTAGGATTTCATGGTTTAAATATGCAAAATATGTCCCAATGTGCAACGTATTAATCCTTTCCCGTCGAGTAATTAAATGTACATGTTTATTACGCGTAACTGATACACATGTATTGCTGTCATTTTACCACAAAGCACAAATGAGTGACACATTCAACCACACTTGCCAAACAAGGGACATTGTTCATTTAAACTCACATTCAACTTGATGGTAATTGCATTTATAGTAATTGAAATTGTAAAAGTATTATTAAATAATCGAATAGCTGTGCAAATTGGGGGTCATTGGTTGCGGTATTCTATCTGTATTCAAATCATGCCTACATGCTCATATATCAATTAGATCACACGCATTGCTTTAAAAACAATGTCTGTGTGCGTTATTGCAGGTCATAAGTTAATGTTTCCATTGAAAGGACATACACATACACTGTACGTCGGTTTGCCTCATTCCAATAAAAAAATAATCGGAAAATGTTCGAATGGCATTAATAAATATACTAGTATTCAATTTGATGATATTTTAATGCATGTTTGAAAAGAAAATTCACATTTTGCTATATTAAACAATGTGCAAATCAGCACACCAAAATAAAATAATAAAAAGAAACAAGTATCTGTAAATAGAGGACCCGTGTGTTTAAACTCACAAAGTACCAATGTCTTGACGCATACTTAACCGACATAATACAATAGGATTACTTTAAAATACTACAACCGGCTCGAAGCCGGACCTCAGAATAATAGCACTACTTTATGTTCTTTCGTTGAAAAGTGTGTACCCATTGAACCACTTTCAATAGCTTTTTTCAGTTTGATGGTAGATTTCTTATATATATGTATATTGTTTTAATGACGTTTGAAAACTCTGTTTGAATTTATATTTAAAAATGTTCGGTTCACAATCATGTATACATGCACTTAAATGTTGCAGTTGTGTCATTTTAGGGCAAACTCGTATTTAGCACATGCACGTACTGTCAAAGCTACATCGTTGTGGTATACAAAAGAAAACTTGTAAAATGAGTATCATAATTCCGTTTCACACGCTAGTTTACCTGCATCTCATTCAAAAAATTGTTTTAATGTGCCCTTACTTAAGTACCTTATCGGCGCATTGATTAAATTATGATAGTGGTTGATGGCTGTAATGATACCGAGAAAACTATATTGGTGTACGACCGGATCATGGACGTGAGGAACATGGAGTGATTGTTGTTTATACCACAACACCGGAGAACAAAATGCCATGATAAGGCAACTGTGGTAACATCTGATTGTTTGTGTTATTATGAGATGTGGTGCTAATGTTAAGAACTATAATAGGCAGCGTATGTGACCTCGCTGATACGCTTGTTGGCGATGTCGCTTTTATAATTGACAACGCGTGTGGTATCAACTAATTTGTTTCACATTAGGCACATAACAACTAAGGTTCAATTAAATTGCTTTTCGCATAACAGTTTCAATCATCTTCGTTCGTATGTCTAAGAAAAAAGTGGTTGACACGTCGCCTTCATTATTGCTATATGTACGCAATATCCCGTCCTATTCGGTCCATATAAGCCTCGCTCTGTGAAAAGGGGGTTTAATGCATGTGCGTAAAGTGTCGTCCCAGATTAGCCTGCGCAGTCCGGACAGGCTAATCATGGACGACACTTTCCGTTTTTTTTTTTTTTTTTTTTTTTTTTTTTTTTTTTTTTTTTTTTTTTTTTTTTTTTTTTTTTTTTTTTTTTTTTTTTTTTTTTTTTTTTTTTTTTTTTTTTTTTTTTTTTTTTTTTTTTTTTTTTTTTTTTTTTTTTTTTTTTTTTTTTTTTTTTTTTTTTTTTTTTTTTTTTTTTTTTTTTTTTTTTTTTTTTTTTTTTTTTTTTTTTTTTTTTTTTTTTTTTTTTTTTTTTTTTTTTTTTTTTTTTTTTTTTTTTTTTTTTTTTTTTTTTTTTTTTTTTTTTTTTTTTTTTTTTTTTTTTTTTTTTTTTTTTTTTTTTTTTTTTTTTTTTTTTTTTTTTTTTTTTTTTTTTTTTTTTTTTTTTTTTTTTTTTTTTTTTTTTTTTTTTTTTTTTTTTTTTTTTTTTTTTTTTTTTTTTTTTTTTTTTTTTTTTTTTTTTTTTTTTTTTTTTTTTTTTTTTTTTTTTTTTTTTTTTTTTTTTTTTTTTTTTTTTTTTTTTTTTTTTTTTTTTTTTTTTTTTTTTTTTTTTTTTTTTTTTTTTTTTTTTTTTTTTTTTTTTTTTTTTTTTTTTTTTTTTTTTTTTTTTTTTTTTTTTTTTTTTTTTTTTTTTTTTTTTTTTTTTTTTTTTTTTTTTTTTTTTTTTTTTTTTTTTTTTTTTTTTTTTTTTTTTTTTTTTTTTTTTTTTTTTTTTTTTTTTTTTTTTTTTTTTTTTTTTTTTTTTTTTTTTTTTTTTTTTTTTTTTTTTTTTTTTTNAAAAAAAATTGGTCTGAATGGATGTTTCCAATCTTTATATATTGATAGATCTTTGTTAATATCTCCGGCACTATTTACGCTAAAATCACAACGTTTACTTCAGACTTTAGATATTTCTATACCTTTATAATTATGCTTGAATAATTTTATTCCATAAAGAAATAATTAAATTTTATACAAAGGCATTACTGAAAGGTATGCTTAAAAATGCCAACTCGGCCTTAAACATTACGTGTTGTCACTGAATATTGTTGCAGAGACACATATTTTATGAATCTATCGTGTATATTTTTTATTTAAATTATATTGATTTACGATGTGATACATATCGACACTTGGTTTCATGTTTCACTTGTTTTCAATCCTAATGTGCGAAGTCATAAAGTACTGTTTATTGGAATAAAGCGGGTGTACACTATGATAACGTTGTAATCTGTCAAATTCTTCAGTACCGTTTTCAATCGCGGGTTACGTAATAGCCAATATGGCGGCGCCCATATTATCGATTCTGGGATTGTCTGGGCAACTAGAAATGACAAAATTGCAAATGTACGAGGTAAACGTTTTATTTTCACCTGTCTGTGCTGCGATTAACTCTGTGCCAATCGTGATGTTCGGCAAACCATTCAACCGGTTTAAACCCACTATGCTTCTGTATTGACCATTCCAAGGCGATGACCCCATATTGAATAATGTTAATGGTTTATAAAATTTGAACCTTTTTGTTTAAAAATTATATTCATGTAACTGTGAGGTTAGCCATATTTGTTTGGTATTTTATATAGTATTGTTGTTTTTGTATTGTACAAGCAACTGTATTGTATTGTCTCAAATGGATGCTAACACGGATTTTGTCTTGCGGTAATTTTTGGGAGTTCAACTGTTCTTATATTCAATACGAAATACCTGCATAAGTTGTATTCTGCGAAAAGACTCGCGTTTGTTTTTGTTTTATATTTTGTATTACAAATTATACCTGAAATGCATTATCGTATCCCGCTTACTGTGCTGACTATGCAGCTTATCTAAAACATTGAAATTGACATTGAACTCACTTAGAAATTTACACAGATTCCCTCATACATTATTTGTAAATTTTCATCTTGCAATTGGTTACGCTTTTGGACACAGTCTGGGTTTGCTGTTGGTTTTAGCCATTGGCTTATGTGTTGATTTTCTGCTAAAAAGCAAAAAGTAAATTTAAGCATGAAATAAGAATTGCAATGTCAAGTGTCAACATGTTAACCATTATAACAACATAAATTGTTATTCGGTGAATATTCAAGGACATACTGAGTAAATACTCGTAAGAAGTTAATATTTCACTTTAATGTCTTATTGGGTTTAAGTATTTTCTATTAGGATCATGTCAATATTTGCGTTCTCGATTGGCTCCCAGTTACCACTATCCCGGTAGTGGCTATTTAAAATAAGGTCGTATATAAGTATCCTTTCTTATTTAATTTCTTGCAACCTTTACAGCTTTCAAAAGATCACCGATTTTTAATACCGACGCTTAAAAATGTATTAACGTTTATGTAAAAACTCGTTGTCAAATACGGAAGTTTATGCTAAAGATATTTCGATGAACTGTTCCTATTAGTTTTCTCGCAATAAAATAAACCATGCATATTTATAAATGCGTACTTGTATTTGAAGGTCTTATACCAATCTTATCCAAAAACCTCAACTTTCTGAATTTTCTCCATAAAAAAAAAATCAAAACTGCGATCATCATTAATGACCTTTTAATCACTTCCAGCCCGCAATGATTAAAAAATGGCCGTCAGGTGCATACAAAGGTTGTATTTGAGCCTCGCTCTGTGAAAAGAGGGTTTAATTCATGTGCGTAAAGTGTTGTCACAGACTTATTAGGGACGACAATTTCCGTTTTTATTGTAAATTGTGTTTCAATGAAGTCTCCTCTTCGCTAATATCCAGTTTACGCGGAAAGTGTCGTCCCTGATTAGCCTGTGCGGACTGCACAGGCTAATCTGAGACGACACTTTACGCAAATGCATCAAACCCCTTTTAACAGAACGAGGCTCATTTCTGGATATCCTGAATCCCTAGTCTTTTTTAGGGAATCCTTAGATGCTCGGCATCTCTTGGTACATATTTCTTTTTGTAAAAAATACGATTATTTGAATATATTATACCTGTTTTAAACACAGAACATATGCGTTTGAATATGAATTTAATTTATGCGTATCAGCACTTAAAAAAAATAATAATATAGAACTTCGCAAATATTATATTCATCAGAAATGGTCAGCATTTTTAAGCGGCATTTTCATAAAATACCCTGCATTTAAATGTTCATGAGTCCAAATAATCGTTTGTACCCCCTCATTGCGGGGGTATGATAATACCATTCAGAAATTATTAATTCAGACACTTCATATCCATTCGCTGGTCTTACAACCTTGAATGGATATTTGGCACAGTTCTAATATCCAATATCCAGCTGGGGATAAGCCATTGGCATGATTAATCCTAAAGTTCGAAAATAGTTAATAACCAACATCAAGCTGTGTATTCGACATTGGCTCGAAGTTCGCTACAGTTTGAATAACAAAACCCTATGCCCAGCTGGGCATTTCACATGGACTCAATATTCCCTATAGTTTGGTTATATATTCGCTTAATCGTTCCAATACCAAACACTCAGCTGGGTATTCGTTATTGGCTCGATATTCGCCATAATCAGAATACCCCAAAACCCGCTAGGTCTTCTTCATTGCATTTATAGTCTGTATAGTTTACTGTTCGAATACCCTAGGTATTCGCCCTTGGCTCAATATACGTTTAAGCGTGAATACCCAATACCCACCTGGATATACGTATTTGGCTCGATATTCGCTATAGTTTGAATACCTAATACCCAGCTGTATATGCGTTTTTGGCTCGATATTCGCTATAGTTCGAATACCTTATACCCACCTGGATATGCGTATTTGGCTTGATATTCGCTATAGTTTAAACACCCACAAACCAAGCTGGATATGCGTATTTGGCTCGATACCCACCTAGACATTCCACCTTGTTCCGGTATTTTATTCCCAATACCTAAAAAGGTTACCCATTGCCTAGCCAACTTTATAGACCAAATTTTCCAGGTGTTTTATGCTTTATTTTTTTATTAAAAAATGAAAGAACAATGAACACAAAACAGCAAAGTGACAAAAGCGTTCGAGCTATGCCTTAGACAAAAATTATGAAATTCGGCCTGCCAGATGTACTACCTGAATCCAGTATACCCCCCCCCNGGAAAATATTGAATTAATTGCTGTTTATTTATAAATGACTATGTTTAATCTGTAAAAAGTAAAAGCATTGTTTCAAAGAATTCCCGTATTACATCATGATAGCTATTTATTTATCAATATTACAATATAACAGTAACAGATGTACCAGTTCTTTATTTCCACCAAGTGTTATGCATATAATAACAATGTTAAACAAACATTTGGTTTAAACCTATTACCTCGATTGCATCGAAAACCGAAGGCTAATTGAATCGCTCTCGAGTCCGTTTCCTTGGACTAGAACCAGTACTTGGTGTATTTTGTGGAGTTCTAAAGAACGCTCCCACAGTGGGGATCGAACGCGTGACCTTCTGGTCGCTAGGCGGACATCATATCCACTACACCACGGCGAACATACATTTCATTGTCATAGAAACTTTCGATGAGAACACAATTTTATTACTGGAAAATAATGTATCCAGTTTAGTCTATACGACCCCCTATATGTAAATACATGACAAAGTAGGTAATATATGTATCATTCTGTCCATGCGCAATTTTGAGACCCCCCACACACATACTGTGTCTTAGATCGAAGATAAAATCGAATCTTACCGTTGTCTCCATTCACATTTATTGTCATCGAACACTTGTTATCTTAAAATTCAGTACGGAGAAGTTTGTAAGAATATAAATTGATATCTAATTTGATAAATCAATAAAATCACAGAGTTCAAAAAGAGCATTTCTTTGTTCCTATATGCAGGACATTAGTTTCAGAGTTCTTCAAATAAACTATATAATATTTTAAGTATATGAAGCTATCGCAAAACCATCTGTAATAACTCAAGATTAAACCTTACCCCTCGGGGAATAGGGCCAGGGCCCTGTCAGGTTGGAGTTTTCATACGGAAACCTTGAAAGGGGGATTTAAGAACATGTGTAATTCCCATGAAAATACTGACTATCTAGTTACCTTAAAATCGTTAAGTATCCTTTTTGCAAATAAGCACAGTGTGTTTTATAGCATGTAAATACAAATACTTGTTTTACTGAAATATACGGAATAAATAAAATCCATTATATATATATATATATATATATATATATATAAAGTGCTGCTTGAAAGGGGCTGCATGGAAAGTCTAATCATTCAACTGACATTATTAATTAGGGAATTTCTTAGCCCATCGCGTGTTATTAAGATTTTAGAGCATACGTCCATTAAAACAGTGAATATTTGCAGAAATTCTATAAATGAAAACAGATTTTCCCAGTTGTATGCGTTGACAAACATAAAGGGCTAGAAAACAAATAATGTCGTTTGTGGTTATGAAGCTAATTCTAGTACTTTTAGTACCAGTAATATCAATCTAGCAATAATCAAAAGTATCACGTTATTCACATTACATGTTATATTTATTATACTTCATAGAGGGCCAAGATGAGGGCCAAAATTAAGGAGGCCCAGATCCCTGCTATTTTACTCTTTATCTTTCGCTAACAGTGATTGTTTGCCAGCCCTCAAGACACTGTAGTTTTCCCACGATATTTGTTTCCAATTTTCCATTCTCGATATGTCGTTGGCTTCTGCCATTTGCGTAATAATCAATCTTACACCTTCTATCATTTTCTTTGTTAATTTCATTTAATGTACTTGAGGACAGTTGAGGTATCAGTCACGATATTTTCGTGCATTATTAAAAGAAACGTAGAGCTGAATTCATAGATAGGAACAATGATAAAAACAGCATAAAGAAACATAAATGATGCATTTTATACTTTCATCTGAATTATTATTGTGAAGTATCATTTCCTCCCCATGGTTTTACCATAATACAAGTTTTATGATGTATGCTCTTACTGAGACGAATTATTTATAATAATGTTTCTTTTAAAACCATCAACAAAAGATCAACACTCACTTCTAAAACGACAACTGTAACATGTGAACGACTTTTAACAGTAATAAAACAATTAAGAATATGAAATAAAAAATCAATATCGTAAAAACAGTAAAAGCGGCATTACCTGTATATAAACAAAACGTTTGTTAATGTAATACGCGCTCATGACGGCGTCCCGCTCAGATTCAACATCAGCCGTCTGTTTTACGTCACGTTCCATCCCTACAATTCGACTCCTATTATGAATAAGATTTCTCGCAGCTTCAATTTCCTAAGGTAAACATGTCGAAAATTGAATTCCACAAATGAACAAGGAAATCTTTTTCTCAATCACTATTAAAGGCGTGCGCACTTTTTCAATGGTGTTCTTTTTACTTATTGTAACGTTGTGTTTACGTTTTGCTACTTATTTTTGGCGTTTGTTGACACAGCCTACCCGTTATTGATCCCTAAATTGACTTAACGTTAAATTGGATACTTCCATTTGAAGACTTTATCTGAAAGATGATAGATCGGTGATAAAGGTCCATATTATCGTAAGAAATTATTAATTTGTCGAAGAAGAATATCTTCTTGTTCAAGATAAAGATGTGTTCACAGTGTCCCAATTTCATGTTATTTTAATCTTAAAAACAGAATTTACCAGGCCCGTCAAGCAATTGGAGAACATGCAATTAAGAGCAAATTTGACGTTTAACCCACATTTAAAAAGTATGGTAATGTCGTAAAAGCATGACTGTTATTTTACTAATTAGCAATCCAAAGACGTCGAATGTTTTCCAAGTTGTTTTTATTAACCAAGACATTTGATCCGTTATTCAAATACATTTAATTATATTGGCAAATACTACTTAACTTATATTTGCGCGATTTTTTCAAACTCTGATCATAAAGTCAATTGTTCCAAATTAAAAACGTGTATAGGTTTTCACCGATGCTTGAATTATGCAAAATCAATTCTCGGTATACCATTTCATATACGTTACTTCAACTATCCGTTGAAAAAATATCATTTTGAAATACATAATAATACAGCTTAATGTTACCCAGTATAAAATATTACCTGCCTAGTACAAAAATGGGTCTTATGTCATAAGTCGCATCTGCGCAGTCTGGTCAGGAGCTACCCTGTCCGCTATAAAGTCGCGCACGGTTTCGTTGTCTCATTAGCGGACATAGAAGCCACTGGCCACACGCTCGGGCCTGTGGCTTACATAGGCACGCTCGAGTCATTTTTTTGGAAAGAAACATTTTTCTTAGTCTTTGGAAATATCGTGAGAACGCTCTAATGGCGGTGATCGAACTCGGGACCTCCCGATCTCAATGCGGACGATATATACATTTTAGCCTCTTTGTGGGAAAATATGACTTAATTCGTGTGCGAAAAGTGTCGTACCAGATTGGCCTGTGCAGTCTGCTTTTTTTTCGTTTAAAGGAAGTTACTTGTGAACGAAAATACATTTTGAGCGCAAAATGCATTAAATCAAGTTTTCCCAGTACGAGGCTCAATTAAACCATTGTACATTGGCAACATGCAAGCCAACTACCTTACCGGAAGTGCGACCTTACCTGTATGGCGTCCTGCACGTGCTCGGCGTTCCAGAACTCCGGGTAGTCAATGAGTCCCGCGCCGTCATAAGCAGACGTCCAAAGCCTGGCCGTGGGTGACATCACCGTTGTCATGACGATTAACTGCCTCCTGTAATTCTCAGGCGAGCACTGTCTTGAGTCACTATTTAAAACGTAAACAGATGTTCGTTTAATTCCACTCACGTTATGTCTGAATAACAGATACACGTTTTCTTGAATCGTCTACATTTGTCTTAATTTTATCTTTTTTTATTTATGCTACATATATAAGCCAATAAACATCAGTGTTTATTGCAAATTGATATGAATGTGGTTACAGTTTTATTCATAAGCTTTATTTTGTTGTTCTCACATTGTTTCTTGTCCATTACAACATCGCGTCGCTTCTCAAGCATTCGTGTCACTTCAAGATCTCAGTTTTGTATTGGTCAACAAACTGTCACGTAATATAGCCGAAAAACGCGCACATTGTCTAATGTCGAGTTTAAAGTCACTATGTCCTATATTTTCCCACAAAATTTAGAATTGATGATTATCACGATCAATGCACGGAATCCTTTGGATTTTCAGCTTTCTCGAATATCCGTGGATTATATCTTTTTAGATTTATAACCTAATTTATCATAGATTTGTTTGATTTAAGAGATCCCTGGCTCTTCAGTGTACATTACTAACACATCGTACATCACAACTTCGTGTATAGTTTATTCGTTTGTAACTTCAACAGTGAATTCACTATATATGTTATATTGTCACTAAATAGCTAACTATATTTATTGAACCAAACATGAAATAAAAACACGAGTTCAGGCGAATACACATAAAATTGCTGGATTTTGGTACAATTCATTCTCTTCGAGCCTCGTGCACAGCTCGTGTTCACCGACCCGAGTCGTGCCGGAGAAAATGTGCAATCATTTGCATACAATCGAGTTCACAAAAATTCATACATTTTAGACAACAATAATTAAGTGACATCTTACGATATGAAGTATCAATATCCAACTGATTTGTTCATAAACAGCGCAGAAAATATATTCAGATTAAGACGTTTTTTTTTGTTTATTTTTTATATATATTTCAGCATGCCTGATTAAAAGTATCTTTAAGCTATTATCCACTCGTCGACCTGTTTGAACCAACCTTCAGGCACACTTTAAACAACCGACCCCCACAAAGGAAGTCAACAGCACGTGGTTATTCTCAGATGACACATGTCGAGGTTACGTCTCAATCAAATATATTCACAACTATCATTAAAACTAATTTTCTTATTTAAAACGTGGCCTCTGATTTCCTTTAATAGCATAAACATTCATATGATATCAAACACATTGTGGAAAATATCGCACAGTTTTATAATGTCCGACCCTATGTAAACAATACTTTTGCTTTTACGAAAGAATCCCGCTGATTATTGAGACGATATTTCGATTAATCATAAAAATCCATATCGTCAAAATCTTGTTTGAAATAGGGATCTATGGCATAGTAAATATTCACTAGCGCTGTAAAATTTTGCATTTGTTAAAACAATACATTCATATTTGTATATCGTATTGATTTTAATGCTTAAACAATCGTTCTCGTATCTGCCGATTTATATCAATATGGTTATTGTTAGGTTTGCACTTAGTCTCGCGATATCTACGTATCGTTTTCACGATCGAGCGGAATGCGTTTGTTTGAAAAACGCAAGGCTTGTTCTATACTTCACCTGTGGGTAATTGTTACGTTGAACATCAAATGATGAGCATTTGTGTCGTGTTCTAAGAAAACTGGGCAAATGCTTGTGCGTAAATTGTCATCCCAGATTAGCCTGTGCAGTCCGCACAGGCTATTTAGGGACGACAATTTCCGCTTTTATGGAATTTTTGGTTTAAATGATGTCTCTTCTTAGCGAAAATCTAGTTTAGGCGGAAAGTGTCGTCCCAGATTAGCCTGTGCGGACTGCACAGGCTAATCTTGGATGACGATTTACGCACAAGCATTATGCCCAGTTTTGTCAGAACACGACACAAATGATAATCATCATCGATTTCATTTAAATTTCATATAATTGCATGTTCGTTCATTACGTTCAAATTGTCCCATCTTAAGTTTTCTATTGGCAAAAGATTGGTACACATTCAAGTTTATCAATTGTTTAAATCAATAAATCTCCGAATCCGCACAGGCTTATCAGAGACAAAACTTTCCGCCTTTATGGTATATTCTTTCAACAATAACTACAACTTAACTCATGATTCCGCGCCAGCCTGAGCGGATTGCGAACTTCCGAGCCAGCTCCGAGTGGAGACTTCACCCAGACTCCTTAAGCCCGATTATCCTGCAACGCCTCATTTCTGTTTTGGTGCTGAACATGCACCATGTTTGAACATGTTTATGCCATGCGAAGTAAGTTACTAAGAAAATACTGCAGAAGGTTAAATGTGTGAATTTCCGGTACTCAGCAACACACACTAGGACGCGCAAGGGGCGTGGCTTTGTATTAAATTGTTTGAGCATGAAGAACAACTTTAAGTGTTTATTTTGTGTGAAATAGAAAGTATTATCCGTGTCATCCGAAACGAAACCTTGCATGACTTTATAGCGGGCAGGTACCAGACTGCTCAGGCTGGTCAGGAGTTACGCTAACCGCATATGACATAAGGCCCGTTTTCGCATGACGCGTCTCAAATTAAGGATGAGGATTAAACACAGATCAGAGCGAGACTTACATCAGAGTGAGGCTTACATCAGAGCGAGGCTTACATCAGAGCGAGACTTACATCAGAGCGAGGCTTACATCANGATACACGACTGTGACACAGCCTTTAGTACAATTATTGCAACCAATTTTGCGCATGCTGAAAATATGACGTAAGCAGTTTAATGCAGAAAGGTTAAGGAGAGTACGTGTGTAAGACTTTACAAATTGATTTTCGTGAATGTGAAATAATTTCCAAAAATATGTATATATGTTTTTCCAGAGCGCGGCACATATTAGTTATCGACATCATATATTCTGAAAAAGGAACAACTACATATACGCGAGGCTTACATCAGAGCGAGACTTACATCAGAGCGAGACTTACATCAGAGCGAGGCTTACATCAGAGCGAGACTTACATTAGAGCGCGGCTTACATCAGAGCGAGGCTTACATCAAAGCGAGGCTTACATCAGAGCGAGACTTACATCAGAGCGAGACTTACAGCCTCGAGCGCTCTAATGTGTCGTGACGAGTCCGATAATCTTCATCCAAAGAGTTATTGAGACATTATCTGAGAAAACCGGGTTTAATGCATGTGCTTAAGTATCGTCCCATTTTATCATGTGCAGTCCGAACAAGCTGGAATAACTAGTTTAAGGGAGGCCTTTTCTAAATAGAATCCACATGCATTAAGCCGCACATGCATTAAATTTTCCCAGAGCGCGGCACATATTAGTTATCGACATAATATATTCTGAAAAAGGAACAACTACATATACAGTATATAAACATATTTTTGGAAATTATTTCACATTCACGAAAATCAATTTGTGAAGTCTTACACACGTACTCTCCTTTACCTTTCTGCATTAAACTGCGTACGTCATATTTTCAGCATGCGCAAACTTGATTGCAATAATTGTACTAAAGGCTGTGTCACAGTCGTGTATCTTTCACTTGTTAACAAAACGCCAATGTTCTACGATCATAACATCTTGTTACGCGATGTTGTATCCAGTCACTCGAGTGTGTTTCCTGGGTAAAATCAGTATTTGGTGTATTTTAAAGAACGCTCCTAAATATCCTTGTTGCTCAAGACTCGCATCAATTTTTTTACGGCAGTGCCCTCTTAATTGAGCCAACATTCCTTATTGAATATAGAATGTAAATTCATGAACAACATGCTTCACAATGTTACGGATTTTAAACAGATCATATTTTTCAATGTATAAGTGCTTATAGTATATGCCCCAAAAAAGCAAATGTCTTGGAAATGTCATGATGGATAATTTATGTTAGTTGGAATAAAAACAGTAATGTCAATGTAATTATTATCAAAACGTCAGTAATGTCAATTAAATTATTGTCAAAAAAGTGTTTAAAGATGCTTATATAAACCAAACAGAACAAGGTCATTATCGAACATATATTTTATTTTTGTCTAACCTAGGGCGTATTTACCAAACAATTCGTTGAATTAAGCCTAAGAATAAAGAATAGTCTTCGAAATCAGAATATTCAATGTTAAGTCAAACTTGGCATTACCTGTCTCTATCTACATGATTCTTCAGGTAGAACCTTATGTTAACCCTTTGAGTGCTGGAACCGAATTTTGAAGGCCTTTGCAAACAGTTTGGATCCAGATGAGACGCCACAGAACATGGCGTCTCATCTGGATCCAAACTGTTTGCTATTCTGATAGTATTCTTTGAAAAAAATCT
>VMBQ01002918.1:0-43613 GCA_007657795.1 Dreissena rostriformis | reverse complement strand
GGGGGAGGGGGGGGGGGGCTTACTTGATCGAACAAACTAAATTCAGGTTCAAAAATCTTAAAGTGAAGTCGAAATTTGCAGTATGCACTTCAACATATCGATAAAAAATACAACATTTTTTATTTATTTTCTAAAGCTCAGCATAAATATTTTGATTGTGAAACCCTACTCTAGAAGTTCAAATTAAAGCTGAAATAAGAGCAAGCATAAATACGAACGAATAAAGGTACAAATAGATAACAATTACATCGAGAACATACATGTTTGCTGGTATCATCCACGTCCTCGGGCAGCTCTGCCTTCAGGAGGGTCGCATACGGGTACTTGGGCTGGGTGATAAACGTCGTATCCACCAGCTGTAACAGTTGAGAGCCAATGAACTTACAAATAATTTTATTAAATACGACGGTGCATTGTTCTACAATTAACCACACGTTTAGCACATCATGCATGAATTGAACAAAAATCCTATTCACTTATTTTATACTTCATTACCAATTGTATGTGCTAGTAGCTTGAGTAATAACAAACTGCAAATGCTTCTAAATGGATTTGAAAATGAATTATATCAGGTAAACATTGGTTGATTGTAAATTGCATGTGTAAATATGTATATTCACTTACATTTTGTTCAATGTCTATTTTGGCATTTTCTTGGCGTATTCGTTTCCTCATTACTTCATATGAGTGCCGACCCTGTAAACGAGAAACACAGCATATTAAGCTTGATGGCATACTCAGCTATTGTACCACACGATTTAAGAAGAACACGTGGAAACGTGGAAATATTAGCGTTCCAATAAAGGCATTTTAGTGCAAAGTATGGACACAAATTGTGTAACTGAATCATGTTTGCCCTGTTTGACAAACTATGTATATGTTAATTCTAGTATTAACCCTTTGCATGCTGGGAAATTTGTCGTCTGCTAAAATGTAGTCTGATAAATTTTTAAAATTAGCATTTTCTTTGATTTTTTTTCTCAAAGAATACTATCAGAATAGCAAACNAGCGCTCAAAGGGTTAATTCTAGTATTAAAAGTCCCGTCTGAATTAGTCAGGTAATTGACTTAAATTTCATTATGATTGTTTTAATCAAATTCTTACATTAATGATTAATACAGAAAACACAAATTATCAACAAACGCTATATTCATGACTTATCAAACATGTTCTTTACTTGATTTCACTTGTTTCATCTCCACCTCTAAAATGAGTACAAATACAATACAATGCTTTTGGATTAATTATCAATGTCACAGAAATTTGTAAAGGACTCTACAAAACTAATTTTTTTTTTCAAACAGTAAAAATTGATGCGCATGCTTGTGGCTTTAACATTGGCAGATGCAAAACAATTTCGTCAACATTTTACAAGCAGATTATTGAGTGTAGTCAAAACATTCATAATATGATTTGCTACAAAATTCACCATAGTCATTGCTCAATCTTAAACTAGTTATTATGCAACAATAATGTTTTTTAAATAAATAAACTATCAATAAAAGAAATAACGAACAGTCAAATGGACCGACAAATCTACATTTGTCCTAGAATTTTTGTAAGGACCAAACTGTCCGGCCAGCTCACCGAGTAACCGAGAGCGTTCCATGACCGGAAGTGTTTACTGAAGGCCACCGGCTCGCTCCTCTGTGATACAAGCCACACCGACACGGACTCGAACTCGCGACATGCAGGATCGCCACTCACGTATAACTGTTGAACAGCACATATATATTATACATACAAAATATTTAGTATATTTTAAAGTTTTAGGACGATTTATTTGTTAAAACCACAGCTAATATTCAAATGTACATTATCACAAATTAATCATGTACCGGTACATTTAGATGAATGTAACACATGTTTTAAAGGAAACAGACAGCAGAGGCTATTTTTCCTCATTATATGAGTCGCGTTCTATGAAAACTGGGCATAATGCATGTGCGTAAAGTGTCGTCCCAGATTAGCCTGTGCAGTCGGCACAGGCTAATCAGAGACGACACTTTCCGCCTTAATTGGATTTTCGCTAAGAAGAGACATCATTTAAACGAAAAATTTCATTAAAGCAGAAATTGTCGTCCCTGATTAGCCTGTGCGAACTGCACAGGCTAATATGGGATGACAATTTACGCACATGCATTCTGCCCAGTTTTCTCAGAACGCTACACATATGGTTTGGTTTAGCTCGACAACATTGACCTGGCACTCGTGAAAAAGGATTAGCATAAAGTGTACACTTGAATTGTTACCTATATGTGTCGTGTTCTGAGAAAAAATAGACAAAATGCATGTTCGTAAAGTGTCGTCCCAGATTAGCCTGTGCAGTCTGCACAGGCTAATCAGGGACGACTCTTTCCGCTTTTATGACATGTTTCGTTTGAATGAAGTCTCTTGTTAGCAAAAATCCAATTTAGGCGGGAAGTGTCGTCCCTGATTAGCCTGTGCGGACTGCACAGGCTAATCTGTGACGACACTATACGCACATGCATTATGTCCAGTCTTCTCAGAACACGCCACATATTTGCATTAGGATTTGTTTGTGCACGTTTTGCACGAGTTTAACGAGACCATAGTCGTGTACTTAGTGAGCAGCGCTTCAATCGCTTCTTGTACGTAAACAAATATGCATTGTCTTCATCGTAACGGTATTTTAATATGTGGCGTGTTCTGAGATTACTGGGCAAAATGCTTGTGCGTAAATTTCCATCCCACTTAGCCTGTGCAGCCGCACACACTAATCAGGGACGACAATTTCCATTTTTATGGAATTTTTCGTTTAAATGATATCTCTTCTAGGCGTAAATCCAGTTTAGGCGGAAAGTGTCGTCACTGATTAGCCTGTGCGGACTGCACAGGCTAATCTGGGATGATACTTTACGCACATGCATTATACCCAGTTTTCTCAGAACGCGACACATATGTTCACACATTATTAAGGTCAGTGCCATACTAAGATTGGCAAGCTATGCTTACGAAACAAAATAAAATTTACGGGGTCGTTGTTTATCGGCCATCGGACAATGCCTTAAAGTTGTGAAGAATATTGATGAAACAACGACGGCGTTCACTTGATTCTATAAATATCTTTTCTGATTGTATGCCGAGAACTACATTTAAGNGAAATTGTTTACAATCTTAACTGGGATCACAACAGCTTACAAAAAAAAAAACAACAATAATACAATATTTAATCACAAACATAAGACCATACAGTATCAAACTCGACCTTAATCATCAATAACAGGGACTTGTTGACAGATTTCGGCATGTTTTGAAGTTTGTGATTAAATGTTTTAAATTGAATAATGTCAACACCAGGACTAAAGAGCTCCAGTAAAAAAAAAACAAGAATAAAATAAAACAAAGAAAAAAAGAAGTAAAAGAAGTTAACCGCACCTTGGTCGAACCACTGACCCTTGTACCTATTATGAATAAACTCGGTCATTTGTGATGATTCTGATAACAAAAATATTGGGTTGTGATAATAGCATCCGGTGTTGCCATAAATATATCGTCGGTTAAATAAACTGCCGCAACACCCCTTAAGCATAACATCAAATGAACCCGACATTTTAATTATAATGTATGCATATAAAAGTATATGTTTGTGACATGTTCAAAACAAATGACCATTCAATAACACGTTCTTTAATGCGCATGAAAGCTATTCTTTTTTAATAAGCCTAAGTTTCGACACAAGCATCTCCAATTATGAAGATGTATCGCCAATTTTCCCGTATTAAGACTCATGCTTTCCATAACAATCACGCTATAAAAAGGGTTTGTGTGGTCTTAGAGATGATGGTCGATTCTTATTGTACAGTTTATATGACACATATTGTTTAATCTTTTGCCTTTGCTTCATAATCGTTAATTTATTGGTGTTTTTCCGATATTTGATATCCATCTCGTATTGATTCGAAAATACGAAAAAGCATACACTTATTGCGCAACCGGTGTGACAGTATCCGAAAGCGCATACACTTATTGCGCAACCGGTGTTACAGTAAAAGCAAATTTGCGTGAAACTAAACTGACGCGTACGTCCTTAACTAAAATATCCAATCGCATTAATTATTAATAATCTGCGAGGGTAACCGGATGCTAAAATATCTTTAAAATTTCGGTTACATCCTACTTTATTCTGATAAAGTGTAACCCTACCTTAGCGACATCCGGGAGATGTTCTCTGTCTTGAACACGCTCTCCGCACCAGACGAACACCTGACATCAATAAATTGTAAAATAATGATGTAAATAAAATGTATCCTTAATATTAAAAACCACATTATAAACAAAACACAAGATATGTTCGTGTTTACACTGGATTATAATTTAATTTAGTTGTATTACTATTTAATAGTATTATCAAAATGCCACGCATCATAAGTCCCCATTTAGCATGCCTACCTGGTCGTATGTATCTAAAACGAGTATTTCTTCCTCCGATAAATCCTGAAAAAAAACGCAATACAATAGTATTACACAAACACGACACAAGCCTCACGCTGAAGACTAACAATAAAATCCAGCTTCTACAAACAGGACACGCCTGTCAAAACTATAACATGTATGTAATAAATAATATTTATTTAATGGTTTCAACAAACGCGACCATTTTGGCTTGTCGACGATGCGACCATAAATGAGCCGCGTGCGAAAATGAGCATTACGCCATATGCGGGCAAAGTAGCATGAACAATTTAAATAAAAACTTAAATCTATCAATCAATTCATTAACAAGTATCTCATCTTTACCTCCTGTAGGAATTGATCAACTAGTTCAAAGGTCTGTTTCACGGGGTCGAAATAACTGAGGGTGGCCGGACGTCGCTCTAGCACCTGGCGACACAAACTCGTATGTTGTAATAATGTGAATAAGAACCGCGGTGTATGCGTAACAAAAAGCTCCATATGTCACGTTAAAGATGTTATAATGTAGGTATATAGTGCGTCAAAAATCTTTAAATGTTTGCAGATTTATAAAAAAAAGTTTAACGATTGAAGCTTACTCTTAAAACAAATTATTTATTTGCTACCGTAAAAAAAGGAAATAGTAAAAATGCAAAAAAGCCAACGATACAGTTGGTTGACTTAGTGTCACTCTCTTTTAAAAATTACGTCTGTCATTGGCGTAAAATGACCACATTTCAAAGAATCATAAACGCATAGCGGACAATTGTACAACGTCTGAACACAGGTTTCTAAAGAAACAACTCTGCCTGAGATGTGTTTACCACCAATCACGAGTTCAGTCCCAATAGATCAAGTAATCCTACTGATGTACCTTGATTTTGTATTCGTTGTCATAGCTACGCTTTCCGTCTATGTACTGCAGGAACGACTGGGGTTCCTTACCCTCGGGTACCACTTCGTATGAATACATTCTAAAACAGGACATCCACATACAAATACTTATAGTTAAAAGGACTGAAAATGCAGTATTATTCTAAGCCAAAATCTCATGTACTTAATTTACCTTCTGCTGTTATTATTATTGTTCTCATTCCATCGTCTTGTTGAATGTTCGTAGTACTATTTATGTGTATTTTCTTTGCTGTTGTTTTTATTATGTTTATTTGTTTTAATTGAATGTATTGTAAACTTGTTGCTATTGTAATTTTGTCACATTTGTTTTCTAAATTGTATGAACTTATTTAATTTCCTTCGAGCACATTTATCACGTTATCAGCATTTCCCAAACCATTAGTTCTAAAATTATTGAACTAGGAAAACAACCTGCAACCATAATGTTGGATCTAGGCGATACTATGTTTTGACTCCACATTAATGCATTTTCCTATTATAAAAATTCAAGTTTTGAATTATTTAAACACAAAATACCTTATATATGTAGTGTGTAATTAATATATTTTTAACTAAAGAAATTATGTACAGAATTTTGTAATAATTATTGCAATTATTAAACTGTCATTTTTATATGGTCACTATGTATTAACATTCTCACGAAACACGAAAACATGTTTATTTCGTGTTTATATAAATTGATCTTTGTTCGTAATACTGAATGTTTTGCATTCACTTCAAACGCATGCTTAAATATATATATCTATGTAAATGACGATGAACTGTACGTGCTTAAGTCTGAATAAACTATTCTGTTCTGTTCTGTTATTTTATTGCACTGGTTTGGCAATATGTGTACAAAAAACAAAACATACATTTCGGATTCACTTGAATAACTACTAATTTTTCTATATAAAAAGTACTCATGCGATCACTGGTTTTAAAACGTCTATTCATGAAAGCGCTACTAAATATATTATATAATAAACCATGTGGCCTGACTGCGCCCCCTTACTTGGTGGAACAGAGGACGCCGAGGAGGTCCTTAGCCGCCTCCCGCTCCGTACTTCCGGAGATCTTGCCGAACCACAGGAACGCTGCTTCCGGTGAAAGCAGCACAAACGAGGCCGACGAGTTAAAACTCGACCAGTCCAAAGAAACCTGGATTAAAATATGACACACTTTATAAATATGATATATGATGTTATGGTACATCAAAACCATTTCCGATTTCTGAAGTTTAGCTGATTAATCATAGTAACTCAACAAACATTTTTAAATATTGTTTTAAAATATTTATTGCGCTTTATGTTTTCTTTCTGCGTTATATTTATCAGAAACATATATTATTAACCTACGTGACAACTAAACAAACATTAAAAACGCTATAAAATGAGGTTTTGCTTAATTACAGGTAATTCCATGCATACAATTGCTTACAATTGTCAGAAAGATGAGGACAATCTTAAATATTTAAGACTATATAGTTTACAAAGCTTATGTTCATTAATACTTGTTTGCCTTAGTCGTTCCCATGGTAACCGTGCTAGCACAGACCCTCATCCGTAAACGCAAGTTCAATAACAAAGCGTACCTGCTGAACACGTGTCGCTCGATCCCCTGCGTCCCGCACGCAGAACAACTTCCGGTCAGACTCCACGTCCTGGGAAAGATCGCCGTCGTACTGAAATAAGAAAAAAAAACAACTTAAGAAGACAACAAAACAAACTTAAACAAAAAAATGAAAAATAACGTTAAAATCAAAATTGGTGGCAATAAAAAAACAGATGTTATCTATTTGTAGAATGTATGCAAACTGTGTGTTATGTAGCTTTGGTTGTCACAATCATATACAGACAATTAATGTGCATTTTTAATGTACACAATTATTTCTGACTGTGTATCAAATTCTTCTCGAAAATAACATGTATCCTTCAAACGTTACATTCCACAATTGTGTGATAAAACTTTGAAATATGATATGAATGAGCATTAAAGAAAAGAAAAGAAAGTTTAAGAAAATTATATACCACAGCAAAATGTCCTCGAAACAAGTTAAACAATACTTCAAGAAACAGATGTGTTGGGGAGTACATGTTCTATACTATTGTAACGCATATACAACGCCACTTACGACGAGCATCCAGTCTGATAGTGACGTCATAAAATGCTGAGGTTCCTTGCCGTCCAACACGCGGATCTAATATTATAAATAAAGAATATTCATAATAATTTTATTGCAGTGCTAAAACTCGTCCGAGTGTTCGATTGAATGAGAACGTTTCGCCGGCAAATTACACTTTGNATGGTACATCAAAACCTTTTCCGATTTCTGAAGTTTAGCTGATTAATCATAGTAACTCAACAAACATTTTTAAATATTGTTTTAAAATATGTATTGCGCTTTATGTTTTCTTTCTGAGTTATATTTATCAGAAACATATATTATTAACCTACGTGACAACTAAACAAACATTAAAAACGCTATGAAATGAGGTTTTGCTTAATTATAGGTAATTCCATGCATACAATTGCTTACAATTGTCAGAAAGATGAGGACAATCTAAAATATTTAAGACTATAGAGTTTACAAAGCTTATGTTCATTAATACTTGTTTAACCTTATTCGTTCCCATGGTAACCGTGCTAGCACAGACCCTCATCCGTAAACGCAAGTTCAATAACAAAGCGTACCTGCTGAACACGTGTCGCTCGATCCCCTGCGTCCCGCACGCAGAACAACTTCCGGTCAGACTCCACGTCCTGGGAAAGATCGCCGTCGTACTGAAATAAGAAAAAAAAACAACTTAAGAAGACAACAAAACAAACTTAAACAAAAAAATGAAAAATAACGTTAAAATCAAAATTGGTGGCAATAAAAAAACAGATGTTATCTATTTGTAGAATGTATGCAAACTGTGTGTTATGTAGCTTTGGTTGTCACAATCATATACAGACAATTAATGTGCATTTTTAATGTACACAATTATTTCTGACTGTGTATCAAATTCTTCTCGAAAATAACATGTATCCTTCAAACGTTACATTCCACAATTGTGTGATAAAACTTTGAAATATGATATGAATGAGCATTAAAGAAAAGAAAAGAAAGTTTAAGAAAATTATATACCACAGCAAAATGTCCTCGAAACAAGTTAAACAATACTTCAAGAAACAGATGTGTTGGGGAGAACATGTTCTATACTATTGTAACGCATATACAACGCCACTTACGACGAGCATCCAGTCTGATAGTGACGTCATAAAATGCTGAGGTTCCTTGCCGTCCAACACGCGGATCTAATATTATAAATAAAGAATATTCATAATAATTTTATTGCAGTGCTAAAACTGGTCCGAGTGTGTGATTGAATGAGAACGTTTCGCCGGCAAATTACACTTTGTGAAAATAACACTCGTCAATAACACGCATTAGTTCCTTGTTACAAACCAACTTAAGCAATCCATAATTAAAACGTATATCGAAATTTTAAGCAAATCAGCTTCTTAATCGAAAACTCCATTTTACCACTACTGCGACATTGTCCAGTTCTTTGTTCTTCTGCATGGCAAACTGCACGATTCGTTCATGATCCGTTGCAGTCGACTTTCCACCCTGGAAAAACCAAAGGTCGTGTTGTTGGGTTGATTTATATAATTTTTGTTGTACATACATTTATATTGAGCAAATTTCATGTAACAAAATAATAAAAACTATACGATAATGGAGGAATTAGTGGTAATTCGGACATCTGTTGTCTAGGGTATTTTTTAAAAATAAAATAACGTTTATACATTTAAGAGCAAGTGTGAAGTGTTGATCTTGAAGAACCGTAATTGTTTCCGTATTTCATTTACAACAGTAAATTGATGTTTATTCAAAGCATTCAGCGCTTACCAGCCAATAGTAAATGATATACTGGTAGTGAGCGCCCTCTATAGTCGTGTGGAGCAGCAGGAAGCACCTGTTGTTGGTGAACACGCCCACGTGCTCCCAGGCCTCCAGAGTGTCGTCTGCTAGCAACCACGCCTTAATATTGCAAAAAGGAAAAACATTTGCGAAATTAATTCGGGTGTTTTCAAAACGAGCACTTACAGGTTCCGATTATCTGACTTGTTGACTGCAAAGAAAATATAGTAGTTCCCCAGTTCTAGAATTTACAAACTGCACATACTTTTCGCATCCAATAAAAGGCTAGAAAGTCTGTTAAAACGGGAAATAAATGAAGGTAAGTCAAATATCGGACAATAAAATTTAACGATTTTGATTGAAATTTTAGTAACAAATATAATATTGTATTCAAACAGTTAAATCAGATGTGCACAAAACGTTGACCTATTCATCTGTACTTAATTAAATTAAAATAAGTCTATTTACAAACGATATAAGTATAATATCATACAGGTAATATCATTAAGTACGTAGCACTGACACATCTGTCATAGTTGTGCAGCCACGTGTTACCTGCGTGTTTCTCCGATGTTCCCCCACCGTGTCCTCCGACCAACATTCCTGCACCGTGGCCACCGTGCGTCTGTCTGTTTGCGAAAACAGCGCCCGACCTGAAAACATGTAGACTAAGTGTTAAATAAAATAAGACATTATTTATCCAGTTAGATACAAAAAAACTAAAGAGACAGTTACTAAACTGTTAGCTTGAAGACCCTTTGCACCCATAATTATAAGTCGGTTGTAACGGAAATTTTGCCATCCAAAATATAAACCAGAAATATCTGTTATAAAGATATTCGGCGTTGAATTTGAAAATGAGTGTTAAAACGGCCATTTATATACATTCAATAGAAGTACAGACTGATTGAGAACTAACCAAAAAATGCTGCAAGATGGAATTCCCTGCGTTGAAAGAAAGTGCACGAACATCAAATCATTCCAGTGCAAATAACATTTGTTAATTAATACTTTAAAATGTTTGCATGTTTACATCAAATACGAGATAATGAAATTTCTTTGCATTTTAAAAATAATGTTTAATAATGAACACAAATAGAGGATACATGATACTGATAAAGACCAAGTGATTCTTAGCCAACTCCGATATCGACACGTTTATTCGTCTGTAGTGTATACCCAAAGTTGTGCCTATGCGTCGTATGAATATGTAAACAGAAAGGTGAGGATTGACCAACAATCAACAGTTTACATCCCATAGGCTGAACTCATTCATCTCAACAAGGATGCATGGTTGTTTTGTTGTGGGGTATTCCTTTCAAATCAGCCAATGAAATATTAGGATGTATTCATTCGCGTCTACTGGTGACTCATTTCTCTACCATTCTATTGGCTATTGAATTAGTTCAAAACATGGTTTAGCCAGCTACGCCAAAAACCCGCACTGAAATATGTCAACTAATAACGATTTGGACTCAGTAAACATATTCGAATAAAGCGTACAGTATAGCATATGTCATTTGCAGGGAGCGCTTTCGAACGTTAACATGAAATGTATTTCTTACACACAAAATAGCCTTCGGTGATTTTCTTTTATAAGAACTGATTTAGCATGCTTTGAACTATTTTCGGTGGAAAGGGTCTTTAAGCGTGTAAAAAATACATAGGCCTTACTGCCATTCTTATTAGCTTTTGAAATTTCCATAAACCGGTACATGGAAATAATAGGTTACACGTTTGCGTTTATATAAAAATAACTTAAATTAGCTTTAATACGGTCAGACACTTTATAAAAACTCGTTCAGAAGATGGCATAGTCAGTGAAGGTACGTACCTATGTTCCCGGCGCTGTAGCGCTTGGTGATGGACACCTCTCTGGTGGGTCTGTCCCGCCAGTCACAGAAGCATCGCTTCAGCTCGCTGGGCTCGTGATTCTCGCGCACGCGGCAGATGGCGCCAGTGGCTGGGTGACCCTTGTGTTCGCGAAACGTCTACAACGCAAGGCATGAATGTTCTCATATAATGAAGTATTTAGAATGAAAAAGTTAATTACACATTTGTAATAGTTTGTACTTAACAACACAGCAGACAATATTAATGACTAAACTTAAAAGCTATGTTTGAAGTTCTACATTTTCATGAAATAGTAATATAAGTGTGAACACATTTCAACTAACGCGAACATCTAGCTTAGATCCAGTTAAGATGCAAATGTACTGAAAATTAAGATAAACTTAAGTTTTACAAATGTTTGNGTGTGTGTGTGTGTGTGTGTGTGTGTGTGTGTGTGTGCGTGCGACCGTGCGTGCGTGCGTGCGTGCGTGCGTGTGTGTTATTCAGAGTTTATGTTCGGGTCGTCATTGTGTCTTTACGACTACATAATGTGCGGACCTGACCATCCGTCTTCACATGGGTTGCCATTTATTTTATACTTTGTATAACCATCCACGTGTTGTAACAAAATATAACGATAACAAAAGAAATCGAAATTTTTAATCGTTACGCGTCTGAGATGCTTTATAATTTTCTCAATTTCTAACGATGATTTTTCGTAAACGAAACGAAAGTGTATTTTCAGTACAAGTCTGCGTCATTAGTGTTATTTCACACACTGATGTTCATTGTTCATTTATTTCTTGAATCTATGACAAAAAGTTGAACAATTCTCATTTTTATAAACTGTGAAAGTCCCTTTAAGCAAGACCTGTGGCAAAAATGTTCATTTGCGCCACATAAACAGGACAATCTGTATACGCGTAGCTCGCCGTTGCTCGTCGCCGCAAAGTAGCTGCCCTGTATATGCCCGGTGACAATCGCCGCAGTGACGAAAATTGTAACGGCAATGCGGCGACACGTCTATTCGGGGTCACAACGCACTAGTGTATTTAGTGAATAGAGATCTATGGTCAATCCGAAACCTTTAAACCGCCATATTTATCAAATTAAGACAAGCAAAGTAGACCGGTGGATGTAATTTAAACGGGAAGTCATCATCCAACCCGGTAAACTCATCTATCTGAAAGACCGTCCCATCTCACCTGTGCACGAGTGATAGCGTGGTTCACTTCCGCCTCCATTGCGTTCGTTCCCACCCACATGTAGAGCGTGGTGTCCGGCCCCTGGTTGACCAGGAAAGAGTCACGTCTCACCAAGTAGCACTGCTTCAGCGGTGGAAGGTGAGCTTCCGGCATATCATAGAGGACTCGATCGCCGGATATCCTGTATATATGATCAGGGCTGATATACACACTAAAAATTCTAAGAAAAGCTTTAACACATTTATTTCTTATTTTAAGTATATTACGACAAGAGATAATACAACTGGTTAGCACATAGATTCAACGACAACCATCTGAAACTTTTTAATCTTTTAAAAATACGCATACTTTTTGGACATTAACAGCTTAACAATCGGATTAAAACATAAGTCACCGTATAACGGAGCAAATATGTCAGCTAATGAATTGTCCTTAATATCGCAATCACTAACCTGTGAAGAACCAGGCATTGTTCACTTTCGGTTGTAGATGATAAAGATGGCAGCTGGCACGTGTTACGGTTGCTAGGTTTCACAACCGGATATGACGTTTCATCGAACTTCCGGCGGAAAGTCTCGCTCAGACTGGCATCGTTCTCGTCTGCGTTTGAAAAATACGTTTATGTGAAACGTGAAGTGTTATAAATGTCTTTATCAGATATCCTTACAGTGCATTCAGCCCACTAATTAGTGTTTTTGTTGAAAACTACAGAAATCCTCTGTATTAATTAGAAACGAAAGTGTAGGTTGAGCAACTTTCATATCGTGTTATGTACATGTGTTTTGTTATGAAGTATACTATCCCCTAACAGAAGCCTCTGAACGCAGAGAGAAACGTACGAAAAGAACATAGATATGGCGCTTCTGTTGACCGATGTATTAGACTATACATTTTAAGAAAAAGCAATCACAATTTGTATACTTAGCATTAGACGTATGTTCTCATATTCTAAAAGGGTTTTGATTTTTTTAAACACACCCACCTACAACGACGATGTGACAGATGCCTTTTCGCTGACGGAGCTGTATTTTCCTTGCGAGTTGGATGGCCTGTAATATACGAACGAGTGATGTGAATAAAACATATAATGTCTGAGTAACCTAAGAGAAAGGAGTTTAATGTCTGAAACGCAACACAGATAGAAATAAGGTTGTATACAATATATTTCCATAAAATGCACGTTCTGTGTTTTTGCCAAATATATTATTGGAAATATGAATGCATGTGTTTGCCTGTTACCATAAATTGGTGAACACTTAATCAAATCATTGTCAGTTTGATACTTAAGGCCATGGATGGAGAAGTCACTTACAATTGGGTCTTAATTATATAGACACATACAAATAAAACGATATGATTGTACTGGCACTT
The DNA here is from genome assembly GCA_007657795.1 of Dreissena rostriformis. Taxonomy (NCBI): domain Eukaryota; kingdom Metazoa; phylum Mollusca; class Bivalvia; order Myida; family Dreissenidae; genus Dreissena; species Dreissena rostriformis. The sequence goes on along the minus strand of VMBQ01002918.1, from coordinate 29,983 downwards.
ATCAAGTCAACTTCGTGTAGCATTGATCAGCAGGCGCCGTGTGGATAGGTTACCTTATGTCTGAGGACATACGGACTGTCCTTGCCAATCCACACGTACATCCGGGGATAGCCGTCTAGAATGACGACATTGGAAGACTTGATGTGATCTCGACTGGGCATCACCTGTGGATGTGACGTGTTTATGAGGAGCTGTTACATAGACCATGGTTGTATTGGAAATGTGGCACACTTAATAGTTTAATAGATGTGTCATCATAATAAAAACAGATAGATAGTCTGCATGTGTCAGTTGAATTAAACGGACTGTTTTTTTTTCGCAAAAAAAATTTCTCGTATTAACTTAATTATAAAAGTATAATTTCCCGTTTTGTTAAATGTGTTATGGTATTTAATGTTACTATAAAAGCAATTAAAGAATATGGCATATTTCGGAAAAAACATGGTTGCAAATCACAAATGCATTTGCATAATTTGTCAATACAGAAGATGTTCTGTTTAAATTCAATTGTTGTTGTAAAAGCTTAAGTGTTTCTCCTACAAAACTACGTGTGTATGGATTTAAGGAATACTGTTCTCAACGTGATCAGTTTTAACTTACACTAATTTGAAGTCACTAAGAGCTGGCCTTTTACAAATGCAAATCAAAGTGGCGTTCGCAACATAATTACGTGATACACTTACACAGGCGGCCCGGGGGTACTTCCGGCCGCTCACGACGTACAGGCGCCTCTCATAATGGGAGGCCTTGATCACATTCTGCTTGTGCTGGCCCTCGATATAACTGTAAAATATGTATAATTCTCATTTACTATTCTGTGTTTCAACAATAGGGCAAATCCTCAATAAATTATATAATTAATAGAAATGAAAATAAGTTTAATGAATGTGTGCATTAGCACTATTTGACCGACTGAAAATACTGTACGACGGGGTCTCTAGAATGTTGTAGTAGCGACTGAAAAACATCGGGATTCATGATTGTTAGTTAGCTCAGATATTACAAAATAAAACATAATCAACCATATAGGGAAACATACTAAATCCTGCCCCAAGTCAACTGGATATAATATAACGTCAAATATAACGCCACACAACCCAAGGCGGACATTCCTCACCACTAAAAAACTGCCCTGAAATCAAAATATCAACTTACATGATTCCGCCAGCAAACACTCGACGGAAGACAGTTGACTCGTGATTTTGAACCTGGATGAAAAGAAGAACTTTGAAAATTAAAATAGCAATAAAACTGTTACAATTGAATTGGACAACGTACGTCCTTTAGCTTATATGGGCGTCGCATCTCACTAACTTGTTAATACATGTAAAATATGCTAGCCAAAACAACAATAATAAGAACATAGGAATAACAACAACTATGGATGGTATTCTAGTTTTCTTAAAAAAAAGGCTCAGGTTGCATAGCAGAGGTTCACACATTAACAAGCATAAGTTGCTATGTTAATTCAACGCTATACAATATGTATTAACGAATTGAATAGTGTAGACCGTTGATATTTTACATGTGATAAAACACGGAGATACGAAATATCGCCGCTTTTTTATCATCCACATACTGAACGGCACACGGAAAATGATTAAATTAAAGTCTCCACTATTACTTTTAAAATCTCAATAGATACTATTAGGTCATTTTGTGAGACAGTACACTTAGCTTACGACTTGTTGAACAACGTAATATTTTCTTACCTCTCTAGAAAACAATTGACCAGTGGTGACAATCTGGTCCAACTGATGGGCCTTTTCTTCTGCCAGCTTCTTGTCTTTCTGCAAAGGACATTACAACATAATAAATACTTCACTTCGCACTCGTGCCTCATGAGCCGCGTCACGCGAAACATGGTTTTATGCCATATGCGGCCAGCGAAGCGCAATAGCGCAGTTTGGTAAGGAGTAACACTGACCGCTAATGAGACTACGAATCCTTGCGTGACTTTATAGCAGACATGGTAGCTCCTGGTCAGTCTGCGCAGGCGCACAAGCTGTTCTGGAGATACGCTGGTCGCATAAGTGGAAATAAAACCCTTTTTCGTATGACGCAACTCATATAAAACCACGCACTCACAAAAACCTCATTAATGATTTGAACAGAAATTTGAAAAGCCTTAACCGACTCAATAATTAAAAAGGTACATGAGTCGTGTACCCGGTATATTGTGACAAATGCCTATGCGATTTATTGACCTTTAAACAAAAATAAGTTAGCTGTCAATAAGTTCGATTTTATGATTTTTTTTTTACCTAATATAAAGACAGTGTTATCCCTCAATGCTTTCCGATTGTAATTTTAATCATTTTACATACGACGGGTTGTTGCAAATGTACGTCATAGAGAATAAACGGTTAATTGATTTTCATATACATCCAATATTGAAGTGACAAATTGCTCTAATGATAAATAGGCATTGAAATGCTTTTTAAAATAACCAATGCACCACATATATGTTTCACACATTACCAAAAAAAAACATGCATCCCTTATACGTTAACGTTTGCACGGCATAGTCCTGAACGTAACAATATCGACAATAACTGTTTATTCGGAATTACCTCATGCGAACTGGCTCCAAACCAATAATGCAATGAGCGTTCCGAACTATTTATAACCTGCAATTAAATAAAAAAAAAGTACAATTAATTGGGAATTTGCATATGCTGGAGTACAAATCAGGGGATCCGCGGCCCGGACACATTATTGTGAAGGGATTGATCATAAAATGAGTCGCGTTGAGAAAACTGGGCATAATGCATGTGCGTAAAGTGTCGTCCCAGATTAGCCTGTGCAGTCCGCACAGGCTAATCAGTGACGACACTTTCCGCCTAAATTGGATTTTTGCTAAGAAGAGACTTCATTTAAACAAAAAATGCCATAAAAGCGGAAAGTGTCGTCCTGCACAGGCTAATCTCGGACGACACTTTACGCACGTGCATTATGCCCAGTTTTCTCAGAACGCGACTCAAATTATGTATCATTCTCCCACTACCTCTGATTCAAGTAGGGAATTTGTGCTCGATTGGTCATGGTCGTCTCAGGTACTACTTAAAAGTATCCCGGGCTTTCTTAAGTATACTACAAAGTGCCCGGGGCACACAAAATATTCTTTAAAAGTACCCCGAAGTTTGTTCGGGTGCTTTTAAGCGTATTTTCCGTACTCGAGGTACATTTTCGTAATCAAAAGTACCCGGGTACTTTTAAGAAGTACCTGGGCCGACAACGATCAATTGGGCGGCATTAGTCATTTACCGGCATACGTATGTGAAGTTTTATAAATACTGGTAAAATAGCTTACACATGAAAAGTGTGAGTTCGTTTATCGTTATCTGACCGCTGTAATTAGACTGAAATATGGTTGACAGTGGCGAAAAGTCCAAATAAACAAACAAACAAATAATTTAAATAAAAGTTAGCAATATGACCATTTTAGTGAAGAATTATAAATCTGAGCTTGTTTAAAAATATGAAAAACATACACTAGAAAATATAGCTCATGGAATAAGCGCTACCTTACACCACATAATGACTTACATTTAGCACGATATATGCATCCCCCTCGTGGAAGAATCCATGCTCATCTGGTTCACATATCCGCAGTGTCCTTCCCTATAGAATGGAAACATGTATGAATATTTAATTTATATAACTAAAACATATTCGAAATGCATGAACGACTTCGGATGAGGCTCTACTGCTGTATAGAATCTATATGGACGCGATGGGCAGTAACACCATGTTTTCACGTATAATAATTGTAATTTTCCAATAAGACTCTTCAAAATGATAGATGTACTAGAATGTGGCTGCCTAGGTCTAGACAATGTCATGTTATTTATGAACATTGAAAAAAAATCCCAAGTAGAATGCAAGATGTTTTGTTACATATAGTAATATCATACGTGTGTATTTGATCCTATCCTAGCAAACTATTCCTGGAGTGACATTCTTACACGTTATGTACGAGTGGTGCGAAATAAATGCACAAGCAAAAATCAGCCCGTGCATACACTTCTGTTTCAATAAAGTTTTTCAACCTCCTGGATAAACCAGTGCGGAATGCACAGTCTGATCCGAGACGACAATATTAGCATGAGCATAAAGCCTGGTGCCTAGGCAAAGTCTTATAATTATGAAGGCCGCGACTGAAAATACCTGAACCCTCCAGACGGTGACGCCGGCCTCGTCCAGTCGAAGTTCGAGGAACGCGGGCTCCATGTCCTTGACAGCGTTGGGCGTGGGGCTGCGGGCGCCTTCCCGAACTGAACTCAGCTGAATGCTTCGCCCGCTAGGAGTCTCATTGTTATGGAAACTGAAATAATAACAAGAGATATGAAGTATTTTTGAGAGAAAATATAAGGATATCGATGCAGTTTACCAACTGACTATTACCTTATTCTTATTCAAAACTTGTTTAAATTAACTGAATTATAATCCACAGCAAAGTATAAACTGTAAGGTTAAAGTACATAGAATACGAAACGTCACAAAAAACAACGTCACTATCTGTTCCGTACCGTTGTCTCGTGTATGAAAATCGCAAACGAATCGAAACGTCCACATAACGATACGACTTAAACGCCATTGCACTAACGCCTGACATTTAATTTTTACATATCAACTATACATCAACTTATATGTGTCGTGTTCTGAGAAAACTGGACATACTGCTTGTGCGTAAAGTGTCATCCCAGATTAGCCTAAGGCTAATCAGGGACGACAATTTCCGCTTTTATGGAATATTTCGTTTAAATGATGTCTCTTCTTAGCAAAAATGAAATTAAGGCGGAAAGTGTCGTCCCTGATTAGCCTGTGCACAGGCTAATCTGGGACGACACTTTACGCACATGCATTATGCCCAGTTTTTTCAGAACACGACACATATCTCAGCAAGAACGCTATGATATAAACACATAATTCTGACTAATATATACGTGAACGTGTACAATCGGCAAATCTATATTACGCATCCATGATAATGAACACGTCTTCAAATAAATTCCCCAATGGCATATTAACAAACAGCTTTAATTACAAAGAATATCTTTGATGTGGTAAACGTATAACACCCGAATAATCCCCAGTCTTTCTGTTGTAAAGATGCATGGCGAAACTTAGCACAGTTCATCTCTGACCATGCGTTCGCAACGAACATAATCGATATCTCGCTGGATCACGCTAGCGGAAGCAATCTTGGATGCTAGCAAAACGATCCGTAATGTTTTTGTTGATCGGTGTTCAATACGTTTAATAGATGCATTCGATTTTCTGCCCAAGTGCTACAGTAAGAAGATTTCAATCTGTTTTATATATCGCTCTAGAAAGTCGATGAAATGTTCTTAGGAATCGGACACTTTCCCACACAGCGGTTTTATTTATTCATGATGTTTTCGTAATATTTTGAAGGAAACCGCATGTTTGCACGCTTCCTTTCTGATGTACTTTTCTTAAAGACGCAATTTTAGTGTTCTTTTTGTGCTTGCGATTATTTGAAAACAAGTTAAATGCGTCAAGCGTAAATGTTAATTATGATTGTAAAATAACTTATTCTAGTACAAGTATTTATGCTAGAATACATGTTTAAATAAGAAACAATACCTTAAATAGAAATCATCCGATATTGTATGTCAACTACTTTCTTTAAGTTGGAGGTCTTTGACATTAACCTTTGACAAACTTAATGCGTTTAAAAATGAAACCAGAAAACACAAGTAGCCAAGTATTCATCTTAACATCTATAAAAAAAATCAGAAAGGATAAATACACGTATTCCCTCGAAAAAAAACATTCACAAAAAGATTCTTAAAACCTTGCAAACATCATTATTAGAAATCCAAGTAAAAGTCAACTGTCGCAACGGTGTTTCAGTTATTGCAAAACGACGCTCATCTAGGTTTCACAAACCTAGCGTCCAAAGTGAATAATCCGTATTTAAGGTCGCTCACTTAGGAAACGGCCAATCATTTCACGCGCGCACTTGAACTCTGAGAACAGCGCGCAATATGCACGGATTAGTAAACGTTGCCAACTAGCCTTCGAATCAACACATTGGCCATCCTTAACGCTTGTGTTCATTTTGTTCGTTTGTTTCTATACATCTTGTATGTCCTATCAGTTATATAGCAATACATTTTTCCCGAGTTTTTTCTGTTCACTATACTGATGGCATTCAGCATTCATTTAAAACGTGTAATGGGCACTATCGCATGAGCAACCTGTGCATGCATGTAAGTCTTTAAGTAAGATTGAAAAAGAAATATAATTGGATTTGCTACGCGGTCTGGTGTGATTTACGAAGGATATGCAGCAGTTTTGCCATATGACCGGATGAAAGACTCGCGTCTTTCTCTAAATCCGGTCGCTGAACTTAAGAGATTAAACTTTAAGAGCGACCAAACAATCTAATTAATATAAACATGTATACGGGCAAAAATAACGGCAACAACGATGAGATTCAAAGCGTTCAAAGTTTCGCCTTAGCCACAAGTGTTTACCACATAAAAAGAAAACATTTGCATATTTAATAAATATTTTTCAAATGTTTGTTTGTCTGATGATTAGAACCAAATATTTATCACACTTAAAAGCCTCTACAACGCTAAAAAATCAACGATTATTTCGTAATGTATTTCATTAAGTAAAGTAAACATATAAATACTCAGTGTTCCTTATAGCAATAGCCAAAATTTCAACGTTAGATGTGCTCTGGTAACATAGATTTTACAAGATTTAAAATGCTCTTTTTATTTTATTTTTGTGTGGCACAATGAATTCCATTTTAATTTCCCGCAACGATATCTATTCATGCGGCACATGAACACTTAACCGGCACATGAACATGTGTTGAATATTTTATACCACAAAAAAATAAAAAAGAGCATTTTGTATCGTGTTAAATCTATATCACCAGACCACATCTAACGTTGAAATTTTGGCTTTTGCTATAAGAAACACTGATTTTTTGTATATGTTTACTGTATTTTACGAAATATATTACAAAATTGTCGTTGATTTTTAAGCGTTATAGAGGCTTTAAATCTTGCAATAGCGCGTGCACTATGACGTTATCCTTGATTTAAAATTCAATTAAACGCAAAAAAAATAATTGCCTGCATACCCTTGCAACTAACTTTACTTGAATACAAATATTCAGAATTGTTCACAAAGTCAAATGTAGTAGTATTTTTGAAGCAGTCTTATGAACGGTGTTTTGCGTACGTCGCGTTTAAATCGTATTCAAGTTACTGTGCCTAAACAGGGACGCGCGTCTGGTGCAAGTTGTGGTCGCTTATTGACCTTCAAGAGGTTATCGATTGCATTGGCACACGAATCAAATTTAACATAACAGTAGGTTATATTTGCATGCATGAGATCAGTTTAAGGTTAATATTGGCGAGATTTAAAAACATTTGATACGTACTGTGCAACTTTTGTAATGGACACGGGTGTTTTCAGGTCGCGGCTGTGGATAAACCGGAACTCCGCCGTCGAGACTGAGAGCGCGGGGGTGTGGCGCCCGGGGGTCAGCTGGAAGGTCAAGGACTTGCCGGACTTCGGCCTCCCCTCCCGATGACCGGAAGTGAGTATCCCCTCCTGAGTACTGACCACGCTGGTGGGGCGCAGACCTGTAGAGAAAGAAACATTCGATGTTAAGCACACAAGCTTTTGAAAAAATGCCTAGGTTAAATAACAGTAATATCGTATTATGACAAAATATATACATTGTGTTAAAAAAGTAGACTTTTTTGTTACCGTGTTATTTAAGTACAATTGGTAAACAGATCAAACATTAAACCGTCAACAGAACGTTTACCATAAAAATGTAATGATATTTGATCATTTTCGAGTAATACTTTTTGACATCCGTATCTTTTTTAGATGTGTGTGTACATATTCATCTCATGGGAACGCTGGCGAAGTTTCTTTGATTCATAAATCAAACGCTCGAACTTTCATTTGAAGATATATGTATACCTATATATAGTTTGTATCGGTGCCGATGTTTTTGTTAGCATCGGCTTCGCATAATTTATTATACTATTCATTATATGTTTATCATAAGATATGTTTATCATTCTGTTGGAAAGACATTTACTTAAATTAGTTGAATGCGTATCTTGTAACAGTTTAAGAATAATAAATGACTCATTCCATATGTGCGACGTCTTAAAAGCGCAATTGTCCAAACGGTATTTATGAATTATTGAATATCAATTGAAGACGATAACAACAGTGTTAACATTTTTATCGTTTGAAAACCGACACACATTATTAATCCATTTATGCCTAGCATCTAGAAAAAATGCCTTGGAAAACAACGTAGACCCAGATGAGACGCCGCATGATGCGGCGTTTCTGCGCTGTTTGCTTAAATGAATTTCTGTAAGAAATATTCTAAATATAGAAATAAATATACTTGACATCCCTTATTTTGGAAATAAACTAATCCAATTTAGAAGGATGGGGGAGTCCACTAGGCATAAATGGGTTAATATTTCATATTTTACAAAACTGTATTTTTCTCGTTGAGCCCTATAAGCGCGTTGGAAGGCGGTGGAAATACCGTTTGAATAAACATTCCATCTCATGAAGAGCGTTGCCATATGTACGATGTACTTACCTTTGACTAACAAACAGCGACTTCACGATGTATATAGCCTGCTGGGATTAGTCCTCAGTTAGATATGACAGTCACAGCGGGATTGTTTACGACAAAATTTCTGAGATGTGGATTTATAGGCACTATACTTATTTGTCAAGCGATCGTAAGGATTTGAGCAAATACCTTTGTTTGATTTGAAGTTACAATATATTAGGGTAAGTATGAACAAAGATAGATGGACTGTATCAAATGTATTTACGAGCAATATTGCACTAGGTGTTTTGAATATTTAAATGATACGAGTCTGTGAAATTACCCCGCACATTTTCTGGCTACGAGCGGACGAATTTTTTTGAAAAGCATAAGTCGATACGCATGTCATCATTTTGAATAAAGATCCTGTAATAAAACACCTTATATCTTCACATCATGATTTTGCGTAAATACCATTACATGATTTATTTTGCACAAAATGATCTTAGATTCATTAAATAACAAGTTGGGTACATACTGATCTGACGTCCATACCATTAAATTACAAATAAGGCACATGATAATGTAACGTCCGTACCATTAAATGACGGGTAAGGCAAAAACTGATCTAACGCCCGTTCCTTTAAATGAAATGTTATGCACAGAATGATCTGACACCCGTACCATTAAATGACAGGTAAGGCACAGACTGATCAGACGTCTGTTCCATTAAATGACAATTTAGGCACATAATGATCTGGCGTCCGTAAAATTAAATAACAGGTTAGGTACAAATGATACGACGCCCATACTATTAAATGACAGGTTAGTCACAAACTGATATGACGTCCATACCATTAAATGACAGGTAAGTCGCAAAATGATATGACGCCGATACCATCAAATGACAGGTTAGTCACAAACGATCTTACGCCCATACCATTAAATAACAGGTACGTCACAAAATGATATGACGTCCAAACCATTAAATGACAGGTAAGGCACAAATGATCTGACGTCAATACCATAAAATGACAGGTAAGGCACAACATGATATGACGTCCATAATATTAAATGATAGGTTAAGCACAAAATGATCTGACGTCCTACCATTAAATTACATATTATTCACAGAATTATCTGACGTCCATACCATTTTATTAGTCACACATGATATGATGTCCGTACCATTAAATGACAGGTAAGGCAGAGACTGATCTGACGTCCCTACCATTTAATGACCGGTTAGGCACATAATGATATGACTTCCATACCATTAAATAACAGGTACGTCACAAAATCATATGACGTCCATACCATTAAATGACAGGTTAGGCACATTATCAGCTGACGTCCGTACTATTAAATTACCGGTTGATCACAAATGTTCTGACGCCCGTACCATTATATGACAGGTTAGGCACAGAATGATCTTTGATTTTAGCAAGCAAGGATAAAAAACATACGTTACTTACGCTCAGATGTTCCCTTTTGTATATTAAACATGTCGACAACTTTTGTGCACACAATCCAACTCACTAACTTGAACAGTTTCTTATATTTAAGATCAAATCGTTTCGATCAAAGGAAAGGGTGATTTCCGGCACACACAAAATCCGCGTATTTTCTTTCAATTCAAATTCTCAAATGACAATCCTACAGCGCTCTTGCGCCTCTTGCGTTTCACAAATTGACCTTTGCGAGCGATTTCTTAACCGTGTAAATATTATAGGCACATTAATGCCAGATATCTTTAATTGACATATCACTTCATCATTAATCGAACAGTATCGAATTTCGGGATATTTAAGATTTGTAAACAATACAGTTATTATGTGTGGGTAATTTTATGATAAATATTTATTTTTATAGAGCATGTGTTAATGATCATAATTGCCTGCTCGATTAAGTAACAATGGCGTAAGATTCAAGTGAGTACATCAGGCAACTTCTAATAGTTACGCGACATAATACCATAACACATTTTGACGTTTTTTCGATGTGGAACAGGAATTTCGTATAATGCATTCCAACCATTACTTTGAATACAACTTCATGTAAAAACAAACTTGTAATGTAAACAATATTATAATTTGATTTTAATATTAAAGCTATGAAAATTATAAACAGCCAAAGAAAATGTCAAGACAGACAGACAAGCAAACGGACAGAAAGTGGGACTATCAGACAGACAAACAGACATGACAGACATATAGCTAATTAGATAGATAGACAGACGGACGGACAGATAGACTGACCGACAGTAATTTCACTGATTATATATATATGTATAAAGCAGTAAAAACAAGTTAGAACAAAGACTTTTTTTTAAAGAAAGTTAAATTATTATTATTATTTTAAATGTTCTTCTTTGACATAAAAATATTACATTATTACTTACCAACACTCCTAGGAAAATTTGAGTGTAAACATTAAGCACAGGATGATATCGTAATTTTTAAAGTTATATTATGTAGCATCATTATCTAAGCTTTAGTGTATCTTGATCAATGAAGAAACAATGCACCATGAGTGGACGGCTAAGCGGTGTAAGTACATCTCTTGTTTGTTGACAGTATCAAAGGCAAACACTTTGATCTCGATTTATGTCCCGTCTACGGTCGGACAAGCGGGTCTCGAGTGGCCTAGGGTGACACCCCACCATAAAACATGATCCATACGTGGCCTATGCTGTTCATGTTAGAATATCTAAATGAGGATATTCATAAATGTAATTGCGAAACTTAACGTAGAATTGAATCTGCACAATCAACGACTTTGTTAATGGAATTGGACGTTTTAAAAAAAATGTAAAAAATAACGTACATGTCGAATATAAATTTAATATAATAATGACTGCCCGAACAAATAACTGACCGTTTGTTAAGTTTTTCCATACAATTTGTTAGTCTTATTTACATAGCAATCAATCTTTAGTACTTTCAATTTAAGATACCGGTAAGAATGTATCTTAAAGTCTTTAAATGTCAAAATCAATTCAATTAAACTTGCATTCCTTTTAATAGGACTTGCGTGAAATTAAAGATATAGACGCTTTCAATAAATACAAACTTAAAAACAAGTTGGTTCAAAATATGGTTTTAATCCTATTCCAGAACCTGTGCTTGATTTCAAAATAGCTAATGAAGTGTAAACGTCACACGTTATGTTTGTTCATATGACAAAACCCTCTTTTAATAGAACTTATGCACAAAACTGATATCTCACGGATTTCTAATTCATGAAAGAACACAAAACGTTATTTAATACTGCTTGAAAAAATATTGAATACAACAAACGATATGAAAGAGTGTGCTGTGCTTCGACAGGGTAGGCTTTGGATGGTGACATGTTAATGTGAGTGTTCAGTAAGGAATACATTCATAGGAGCAGCGCTGTGTAAAAATCCGGCTTAGTGAATGTACGTAAGGTATCGTCCCAAATTAGCCTGTTAGGGAAGGCACTTTCCGCTTTTATGGATTGTTTCGTTTACTAGTAAACGAAGTCTCCTCTAAACGAAAATCCAGTTCATGCGAAAAGTACCGTCCCTGAATAGCCTGTGCGGACTACACAGGCTTATCTGGGACGATACTTTAAGCACATGTTTTGAGCCCATTTTTCCTTTCATAATCAATGTTATGTGTAAAAATGAATCGTATTGCGCTACATCGTGCTATACCGGCCACACCATAGTTCCCGTGCCTTTCCGTACTGGTGACGGTAGCTTACTGTGTCATATCGCAACGTACTGTAACGTATACGTTAATATTTCGTACTGCGCCGTCTATATTAGTAATCGCGTACGACCAAAACGTGCAATAAAATAAGTTACCCTGCCGAACCGTTATGCACAGTACCATTTTGCACTCGAACTTAGAATACATTTGAAAAGCATTGAAGGGACAGTTTCGCCGTCTAGGTATTTGAGAGAAAAAAATCATTTCTCTTAAATGAACATTCTAAACAGGATTTTAATAGAAGTAATCAAAATTGTTCGTTTGAGATACTAGGTGGTAGCAATCTCTCTACAGAAAAAGAGATATGATTTAGCTTTGCACCTACATACATTATACATGCTTTCCAAACATTAAACAATACAAACCAGAACATGAGAGCGCCAGTTCAAGCAACTAATATCTCACTGCCAGCACAGAATTCAGTTGCCTTGCATTAACAATAATCGCCAAGTTTGATGAACTCCATGCGAAGTGCCTGATTAGCACCATGGAGGCTCATAGGCAGTGAAACTTGTGGGGCCCACGCACCAGGTCCCTAGTCAGCCTAGTGCCTACTAGAACGTCAGTGCCCAGTCGATTTCACTCGTTTTAATTAGCCTACCAGTACCAAGGCTGACAATACATAAAATGTGACAATGTCCTTATATAGGTATAACATGTCGTAATAATACCGTAATGCCAATACGACATTATAATTATCCGATTAAGAATTTAAGAAAACAATCATTGTAGTCTGTATATTGGCGTATTAAACTAATGATCCAGAATGAAATAAAACGAAACTAAAAATTTCGTCAAGGTCTCATGGGGCCCCTAAAAGACGCGGGGCCCATAGACAGTTGCCTACTCTGCCTAATGGGTTATCCGGGCCTGACCATGCGCACAGCAGGTTGGGGGAATCGCGAATAATAGTGCGTAATATTTTCACTGGTTTATGTGGGAAATCAAAATGAACAAAGTAACTATTTATATGGTCCAAATTATTTACATTTACAGACCCATTTATACGAGGCAAATAGAGCCATTGTATTGCCAGTTCAAATATTTGCTCTTTCGAATTAAAGGCCCTACGCCATTATGGATATCTGGGTCATCAAACGCGTTCGAGTTCAAAACGTTTACTTTATGCATAATATGCTATATACAGACCATTGAAATTGACGCCCTCAGTGTTATCAAATTATGTTGGATTAGTTCAGCAAGTGAACATGTCTATTGTTGAACGGTGGGAATATGTGAGCTGTTGCTTGTTGCTGAGAAAATTAGTTGTGCTTTTTTTTTAAAGAGAGATGCTCATATTTTGTATGGCTCATTTTGCTCCTGTTATTCGTATAGATCAATAGCTCATATATACACACCTAATTGAATGGTTTTAACATTTGAACTTTGACGTGTGCTGCTTTGTAGAAAAAAAAGACATGTGTCAATAGGGCACGGATGCCCCCCAACATTCCACTTTGGGCTCAAAAGTCCGCACTAACAACGTAACTGCTACATGCCGCCTTCTTCGAAGGGGCGGGGAGGAAGGGGGGGGGGTAAACAATCTGCATTCGCACACATATTTCGAAATGACAAAAGAGTTTAGAAAAAAACGGTATTTTATAAAAGTAACATCCAAAGACGAGCAGTACTTTCTAGTTTCGAACCTTAACTTCGTTTCTTCCGAAAAGCAAATCAAATCTACTTGCATAATCAATTTGATTTGTGATTGTTTCACAAAGGCCTTGGGTAATTTAATAGTATATCGGTACTGATTTGATTTATGTTCTTGACATTTGTGACCCAACAAAAAGTATATATTTGCACTCCGGGACTAAAGTATAAAATGAAACTCGAGATGATTGAAAATCGCAGTATTGTACACACAATTATGTTCGAATAGGAATGTCATGTTAAATGTTAAAATATGTACTTCAACGAGAAATATGTTGTCGATAGTACTAATAATCGATCTCAAGCAAATTGTTTTTAATGCGTTTATAAATTGTTTGAACATAAAACAGTAGAACACATGAATGCGATAACAATTAATTATGATTACATGTTAACGTACAGTCGAGTTTTGACCTTTTTGGTTCAAATTGAAAAACTGAAAAGAAACGTGCTTGAGTTGATGCGTAGTATGTATAACTCAGCTCGGGTACTTCTTTAAAGTACACCGGGTACTCTTAAGTATACTGCAATTTACACCGGGTACGAACATATACTAAAACGTACCCGGGAATACTAGCTACGCTTAATTGGTAGTTGTCGGCTATTTTTGTTTCAAATAAATTATGTTCAAATCTATGTCCATTTTCTGTTAAATGTCCTCTATATTATCTAAACTCATCCTCAAAATCATGTTGGGGCAAGTTTTGTTCAAAGAGAATTTTGATTTGTAGTTCGGTAGCGCGTTTTACGACATCGGATTTTGGGTGGGAATAGAACTCGGGTACAGTCTAATATTGGCCGGGTTCCTTTTAGCGTATTTTCCGTACCCGGGGTACATTGCAGTATACTTAAGAGTTCCCGGATACTTTTCAGTACATGTAGTACCCGAGCCGACAATGACAAATCGAGCAATACTTCGGTTTGTTTAGGCACGACATTCTTTAAGGAGCAATCATACACTTAGAACTTTCCAATAAACTGTATTTATTTTGTTCTGTTTAAAACCTTCTTGTTTCTGTATTTACCGTTGTGTTATCTAACGACACAGATTATCGAAATACGGTGTATCAAAAACGCGATATAACATGAGATAAGACACAACTAGGATGTTTTCGATATCCGACATTCAATGACATCCCTGTTCGACAACTCCATTTAAAACACCACCAGATCAGAAATGAAAAGCGACATAAGTAGACGATAAGTGGTGTCTTTACCGGTTTGATAACGTCTCACATCATCATTGACAAGTGAGACAATGAACTAACCAAGATAAACAACGTAAATGCGGCTACTCTT
Source organism: Dreissena rostriformis (assembly GCA_007657795.1). Lineage (NCBI taxonomy): Eukaryota > Metazoa > Mollusca > Bivalvia > Myida > Dreissenidae > Dreissena > Dreissena rostriformis. Next base: position 14,704 of record VMBQ01002918.1, on the reverse strand, counting down.
CACTATATTGGTAAAAAAAAATACCGTAAAATTGACAAAACCTAACGGCGTGTTTCAATTGTAGTTCAATATAAATTCAGTGCGAGTAATCTTTAATTCCTCTTTATCCTAATGCGAAACACACCTGGTGTTTACATACATTTATGTGTTATGTATTCTTAATTGTAATAATGAGAATTATGACATAATAGTGGTTGTTTTCTATTTTATACGTAACGCAATTTTATTAATCATTGAAAAACAACGTTATTTGCTTTCAACATAACCTGCACTTGGCGGATTGCATGAGCGTTCAAACATATTCAAATATTAGGAAGTTTTGACACGCTTAAAGCTTCTTAAGATTACTCTACAAATATTTTCCCAATGGCTATTGAAGAAAGTTAATGACTATAAGCGCCTCGCCCCGTATTGCCGCATCGAAGTGTATGGCAAATTAAACCATTAGTCACAGTTTAGATCGATCGTAAATAAAACACCTCGTGCCGTTTCTATACAAATTAAAAGTTTGCTTTCGCCTTCGTAGCTCATGTTCTAGGTTATTTGTATTGCTGGAACTATATATTGGTGGCGCTATCTGTGTAAAAGTGGTGGTGGTGGTTTTGGGGGTGGTTGGGAGATGTTGGTGTTGGTGGGAAAGTAGTAGCAGCAGTCGTAGTTGTGATGGCGATTGCAGTAGCCAGAATAGTAGTTCCTATGCTGGTGATGCTGGTGTTGGTAGCGGTTGTCGTCGTTACAGTTATGGTGACTTAGTAAAAGTAGTAAGAGTCATTAAGTTTGATACTTGCATATACATGTAACTATCGAATCACAAAGTACGCCATATATAGTAACTCAAGATTAAAACAACCAACACCAAAGACCGGTATGGATACTGGTGGATGTAACGAGACATAGACCACTTACTGGCGGCGCTGAGCGGTCGTATGGACCTTTTTCCGGTCTTTGGGCGTCTCATTTTGGCAACGTGTATCGAATAATCCAGTCACATTATGTATGCTTGGATGATAGAATTCTAAGTTCGAGCACTGAGTTTTCAGTTAATTCACCAATGTTTCAATGAAAATCAGATTGATATGACGAGGTTAAAACATTCGTGGTTCATTTGTGATTCATCTGGATCACAAAACGTTAGTTATACATGTACAACAAAATGCTTTAATTACATTAAATTTAATCCTTTCTATAGATGAATAACCACAAATGCATACTTTCACTGTTTATACAAAAAATAGTCTGAAATTAAATCGTAAGAAGGTATGTCACAAATCTGAACACTGATATCCAATACAAGCACTTTTGAAAGTATGGTTTACAATGACACCATGTTCAATAAGTTCGGATCCGATCTGTACAACACATGTAAAGTAGCGGAATTGAGAACATAAGAGATTTAAGTAAAGTGAAGTATGTTTATCAAATGATTTAACCGCGGTGATCGAAACCTGAAATGTGTCGGGTATATTCAGTATATATCGCAGCTTGAGCGAATCGATAAGATATACAGCACTCCAGTTCATGGAACCAGCGATGGATCGAAACGGAAAGCACTGGGAGAAAAGTCGTCTGTTGGCCTTCATATCGGTTTTTTCCCCATCCAAAGTTGACAATCCATTAGTTTGAAGTTCCAAAAGATATACAATATACAATATAACGAAATAGAAAAAAATAATAAGTTCGCTGTTGGTCTAAAGTACAACCTGATAATAAGCTGATAGTTTATGTTAATCGTACCAGTGCGAAAGGCTGTGACTTATATAACAAGATATTGCACATATTGGTCTAGTTAAAACTGTACGTAATTTACATGTGAGCGAAATATTGCCATCAACTTCATCGGTATAACATAAAGAACAAAATAGTTTTTCTCTCAAATTACATTTTCATCCACATATTAAAATTCAGCAAATTCATGTTCAATATACATGACTTACACCCGTATTAAAATACTTTCAACAAATATTTTCCGCCTTCTTATTTCAGCCGTAAATACAGTCGTTTGATTCGGTCATTAGTTCATGTTATTAATTTTACTGAATTTGAACATGTTGATGAATATATCATTATTTTTTTCTGCTTCACAATGGTAATCAATAATGTGTATTGACACAATGTTTCGTAGTCAAACATATACCCGACGTCGTAGAGAAACGGACTACGCTTTGACCTCGTCAGCCCCCAGTGGTAATGACGTATTCTAAATGACGGGAGGTAATTTCGGAAAGATGTCACCTAGTTAACTTACTAGACCAGCGTCAGTTTGGACGGGGTTTGAATTATCTTTAATTTCCAGCTTTTATATAAACAAAAATAAGACTTAAAATGTCTGTGTGGTCTTGCGCTGAAGGGAAGGTGGGGGACCGGATTGCCCGATGGAAAATCCACCCGTACGGTAGGATGAAACTGTAACTCATAGGCCCCGTGAGAGGGGATTGATCCCAGGTCGCTTCTAAGGTGACAAGCGCGTGTACCACTGGGGGCTGACGACGTCAAAGCGTAGTCCGTTTCTCTGCGACGTCGGGTAAATGAGTTAATGACCATAAACGCCTCGCCCCGTATTGCCGCATCGAAGTGTATGGCAAATTAAACCATTAGTCACAGTTTAGATCGATCGTAAATAAAACACATTGTGCCGTTTCTATACAAATTAAAAGTTTGCTTTCGCCTCCGTAGCTCATGTTCTAGGTTATTTGTTTTATTAGGTTATTTTTATTGTACATTCACTTAATAGATGTTATGTAGGTTAAAGTGAAATACATATATGCACTATATTGTATTACTAGGATATGAGCCAAGTCATGCAAAAATGGGTCTTATACCACAGCGTAATCTCTGCCAAGGTTGGCGAAGGCGCAAGCTGGTCTGAAGCTACGCTGACCGCATTTAGGCATCAGATCCATTATCGCATGACGCTGCGTAATTAAAACTTAGAATGTTACACCGTCGGCTGTGTATGAAAAGTCTGGGGATTCTTATACTGTAGAGATCCATTAGCTTGTACGATTTCAAATTCAAAAGCTAACCACTTAAATCCCCATGGCATACACTTTAAATACGAGTTGAACAATCATAAGACGATAATCCTCGTTGCTTTGCACCTATTACTATTTACTTATATTCTTGAACATCAATTAGTCAATGAAAAAATGGAAGATGTGAGCATTGCATATGGATAGGAGGGTCTTATTCCCGAGCACATGTTGTTGAAATCGTTCTTATTTCCAATTATCATGTTTGATTACTTTATTTTATGACTTCTTGTAAACGATGCTCTTTGTCAATCTTAAATGCATATTTGATTATGTAAATACCCAATTATGTACCCGTTACTTAAACGTAAACTCAAATATTTATTCATACTTTATTCTGTCACGTATACAAGCCTTTATTAATTGGTGATACGACTTTTCTCTAAGGTGAACCATTCTTCCCAGTTAATATTTTAATTGATCATTATGTACCCAATGCTGCATGTCATTGAATACTCGTGTTCTCTATTTTAATTAAGTTAGCTTGTTTATTTAGATGGCCTCTTCGCCGTTTTCAACAATTTTTCGTCATATTATGGCGCTCAGTAAACGATTTCACACTTTTCTTGGATTATCTGGTTTACCGGTACTAAGTGCACATACTTTTGCTAGTAACTGGAATCTGCTTTACTTGAATCAGAGGTAGGGGGGGCGGGATGGCCGTATTAATAATTTCGTGACCAATCCCCACGCAAGTTATGTGGCCGGGCCGGGGATCGGTCCGCGGATGTGTGGCCAGCGCTTTTCCAACTGAGCAAGCCGTGGGGATCGGTCCGCGGATGTGTGGCCAGCGCTCTACCAACTGAGCAAGCCTCGGAGATCGGTCCGCGGATGTGTGGCCAGCGCTTTACCAACTGAGCAAGCCTATCCGGCCTGTACAATTAAACCATTTATGCCTAGTGGACTCTCCCATCCTTCTAAATTGGATCAATTTATTTCCAAAATTAGGGATGTCTAGTATATTTGTTTCTATATTTAGAATATTTCTTACAGATATTCTTTTAAGCAAACAGCGCAGACCCTGATGAGACGCCGCATCATGCGGCGTCTCATCTGGGTCTACGCTGTTTGCCAAGGCCTTTTTTCTAGAGGCTAGACATAAATGGGTTAAAATCATGTATGATACAGGTCAATGGTATTCTATTGAATTCTTTATTTTAACTGGAATGTTTCAAAAGAAATTTAATGATAAATAGTATATTATTTTCCGGCATTGTATATGAAGTCTGACAAGTAATTAATAGTCAATTGTTACATAGCGGTTTTCGAATAACCGCTACTTGTTAGAACGCACCTTTCGGTTATCAAAGACGTGATTGTACATAAAGTCAATAACATTATCGTATACACTTATCGCGTGTTAATCGGTTTGACTATAATTTCTACAGAGCAAGGGAAGCTACTTCATGATAAACAAGAAATATCTTCAAAAAGATACACGGCGTTGATGTTAAATGTTGTTTTTTATTTTGTTCAAAACGATCGTCACGAATATCAATTGGAAAAAAGAGTTATGGCTTATATCGTGGTTGTTTCTTTTCTGAACAATTCTTTGCCTCAGTATATCTACATACATTTAAATGGGGACGAACGCAGTTTACAATCTTATCGTAGACCCTTCTCCGAAAATGGAAACGCCCAACGAATGCTAGTATTAGTATTAAAAAAACTTGCAAGGGAAGATGTGGTGTGTTACTCTATTTAGTATTTATCAATCGCCTTGTTCACCGCAAAACTTGAGCGCTCCAGATAATAATACAACATTTGGTCAGCTTCTCGAGAAGTACTCGGTGTATGACGGTGATGGCCGATCAACATGTTTTTATGTGCGCCATGTTTCAAATATTGATTGTAATTTGCAAATGAATCTTTTTCATTTGATACGTTTCTTAGAATACCTAAATACATTTTTTTGCGAACTAGCAGCAAAACAAAAATAGGCTCCGAAATTGACATTTAGACAAATTGTCCTTAAGTTATTTTAGTACAAAGCTCATACGGACCCGGACACGTTTACTCGTACAAGTTGCAGAACAAAAAAAAATGTCTATGTGTCGTATGAACAAAAGAACACAAATTAATGGGGATCCCCCAACGGCATACATTCTTAACGCTATACCGCAGAACAAATATAGTTAACCAGTTTTTCATAGTATAATCTAACACTTTTTGAAGTCAAGGCCGAGCGTTTTCTATTTTACTTAGTTTATGTATTTTTAACAAATGCGAAAATTGCAGATATTCATCCGGGTCTACTGGCGGGAAATTGCTTAAACATTTTATTGGCTGTTGATAAAGGTCAATTAATGTGAAAAGCTGGGTTAGACAGCTAAGCCGAAATAAATGTACACGAAGCAAAATAAACATGAATTTTATATTAAAGGTACTAGTTTTCGTTAAAATAACTTGTTTATTTCGGAAGCGGAGTTTTATTCCAACATGCCACGTAGGTGTACAAGCGGCACAGTGGGGATCGGTGGGGATGCTCACGGTGAGTGGACAAAATGGTTATTAACCAACGTTAGATTTAGTGTAACCGCGATGTTAATCACAAAAGTAGCTCGGTTAGAAATAATTGTGTTATGTTATTTGTTATCAAAAGTAAGTGATATTTAGTTCAAAACAAAAACAGCAACATTTGTTTATACGGAGTTCATTTTAAAGATGGTTAAAAGAGCGTGGTTGTAAGAGTGTTGATCGCGAATCGTGATAAGCTTATTGTACTGACTGCTTACTTTATGTTTAAATACTACCTTATATTTCTAAAAATATTATTTGCAGAGCTCTGAAAATACCTTGCGTGGGGAGGGGGGATTTTTAATGTAAACATATATGCACTGAACCCGAAGATAATATTCCACCATGGCCACTATGCGATTCTCAAAATTGCGCATGCGCAGTAAGATACATAGATTTCCCACATGCGCAGTATTTACACTTAAGGGGTCCTATAGATTAAAAAAAAATCCCGATCAATACGAAATATTGCCAGTTTTATTAATGAACTCATCTGTATTGATAAACACTTACCAAAATTATAGCATTTTTCAAAATGCTAATTTGGATCGGTTGGCGTTTTAAGGGCAGTGGCGGCATTGGACACTGCACTACCTACGGCGAATGTGAATATTGCTAATCGAACCATGTTGGATGTTTGTGTAACTGCGGTGTTTTACACGGGGATGACTTACCCACAGTAATATTGAATAATCAACGATGGCTGAACATACGGAGTAAACCAAAGTAGGGGTTGGTGTGGATGCCGACTTACCCACTAGTTCTTCTTGAATGCTCCAAGCTTTTTTTAGTAAATACGTTCCCAGCGACCCGGAGGATCAATAGCTTGGAGTTGGATTATTGCAACTAACTTACCCCCAGTGAGATTGAATGGTTTGACTTACCCTCGGTGGGTGTAGGTGTTGATGCTGAATTCTCCATAGGGGGTGTGGGTGTTCTAGAGGGCGGGATGGTGTCGGGTGTGAATCTCACCACGGGCCTGTGGGCCTTGCTGTTGGGCCTCTTGGGCTCCCGGTAGCACAGATAGGCGTGATACACGTCCATGTTGGCGAGGATGTGCAGGAAGTTCATGGCTGCGGAGACACAAGCGTAAGCTAGGTTAAAAAAACACAAAGGCTGCTGCTGCTACTGCTGCTGCCGATACTGCAACTGCTTCTACTGCATCTGATACTGCTTCTACTGCCACTGCTTCTACTACTACTACTACTACTACTTCTGCTGCTGCTGCTGCTGCTACTACTGCTGCTACTACTCCTCCTGCTGCTGCTACTACTATTGCTACTACTAATGCTGCTGCCGATACTGCTACTGCAACTGCTTCATCTGCATCTGATACTGCTTCTTCTGCCACTGCTGCTACTACTAATACTACTTCTGCTGCTGCTGCTACTACTGCTGCTACTACTTCTGCTGCTGCTGCTACTACTATTGCTACTACTGCTGCTGTTGCTACTGCTTGTGATTGATACTTTAGAGCATTCATATTAGTTTAAATTAAACAGTGACTATGCACAAATACCTGACAATTAACAATGCGATAAGAGATACAGAATAAATCTACTGCAAATATCTATTCTTGTAGTGTTAGCATTACCTGTGAAACTGTAAATCCGAAAATCCCCAAGTGCACAATAAAAAATAACCACAGTTCTCCTAAATTGCTTGTACAGGTGCTTACATAAGCAGCGTTGGAACTTATCAGAAAGGAATAAGCGCCACAATTACTTTCTCAAAATTAAGCATTAACCTACGTGTATCCAAATAAACCAAATTAAACAAAATTAATCAACGGTGTTTGTCTCTTATCACGAATTGGCTGCAATGTTTAGTGATAAGTTGAGTTATTTAGCTTTCAATTTGTCCAAACGTTTCTGATTTTAATTTCTAGTTCCGCCGCTTGAATCGAGAGTATACGCGCTTGTTATTCAAAAACAATGTAGCGGACAATCCACAATGAAAAGACGTGTTTTGCTCTGTTTTGTTCTGACGATATTGAATTCGAGATAAAATCAATTGTTTTTGTCGCGCTTTAGCGTATCGCGTCAATTATCAACACCCGTTCTGTGTCAAGCGAAAGGTGTCCTTCATTAACGAGTTCATGGTTAATATATTATGAGATTAATAAATAATGAAATGCTCAATGACACAATCATAACTCTTCTGCTTGTATTTTGTTTATGTTAATGCAATACGTGTATTGATACCAATTATTTTTGCAAATGTATAATTAATTTTCTACAAATTAATAATAATAATAATAATAATAATAATAATAATAATAATAATAATAATAATAACAAGAGCACCGCATAGCGGGTGCCAACGCTGTTGGTGCTTGGATTTATATTTGTTTTACCTTTGACCTTGAAGGTCTCATTGACCTTGACCTTTTCACCACTCAAAATGTGCAGGTCGATGAGATACACATGAAAAACAAACAAAAAAAACGTGTTTTTTTTTACCTTTGACCTTGAAGGATGACCTTGACCTTTCACCACTCAAAATGTGCAGCTCCATGAGATACACATGCATGCCAAATATCAAGTTGCTATCTTCAATATTGAAAAAGTTATGACCAATGTGCAAGTTTTCGGACGCCGCGGACGGCGGACGAGCTGGCTATGACAATACCTCTTCAAAAACAGCCGAGCTAATAATAATTTTAATAATAATACCGCCACCACAACAACTTTGACTTGTACACATCTACTTATACTGTTACTACCACTACTATACTAGTTTATATAGTTTCACTACTACACTTGTTAATATAGATGACCACATCACTGCTTTATATTTGTTGCGTTCTGTGAAAACTGGGCTTTATGCATGTGCGTAAGTGGTGTCCCAGATGAGCCTGTCAGGACGACAATTTCAACTTTTAAGGAAGTTTCCAGTGAAAGGAAGTACACGTAGTATCTTCTAAAACGAAAATCCACTCTAGGCGGAAAGTGTCGTCCCTAATTGGCCTGTGCGGACTTCACATCCTAATCTGGGACGATTATTTAAGCGGTCCATATAGTTAAAATAATGCTATTAAAATAAACAGGTCTATAAAATCACGATGGCATGATCCCGACTTCACCATTATTCGGATACAATCGTCATTGTGTCATCACATAATCACGCTTGGGATTTGAGTCCAAAATGACGATTGCCTGAACGGAATGTCTCAATGATCTCTGAGCCAGTCAGTGCAATTTGAAGACATTCGCATTATACTCTTATAGTTAAGTGAAATCCCTTTGACCATACGAACACTCACCTCGTTGGTGAGTGCAACAAAGAACTCAAAACAATGTGACACTGATTGATACGATGTCGGCAATTCATGGTCAGATGTGATTGCTAGTTATGTTTTGTTTTTCAGGTGGATAACATATTAAATACCGAAAAAGCGCATATTAAAAGGGCGGTTCGGTGATTGAGAAATTAACGATTGAGAAATCCGAACACTGTGGAAAATCGTCGATTTATAGGAAAAAAATCAGCGTGAATGTTCCTTTAAGGCCATACACAAAAAGCAATGGCAACAACAAATCACCCAGACGAGTGTCAATTACCGGGTAAACACGTAATTAATAAACCATGATTCATTGAGCATTACAGATAATTATTATTATTTAAGACAGGTGAGTGATGAATAAATTGTTCATGGTCCACATGTGTCAGTTTTACAACATAGCAATGGTTAGTAATAAACCATCTTAAACGGCTGACAAGCTTATCTTAATGTTAAAGCAACATAGTCACACTTTCTGGGAAGGAGAGAGGGAGCAAGAAAGGACGCAAGGACGGAAGCAAGAAGGAATGAATCAACGAAGGAAGGAAGCAAGTAAGGAAGCAAGGAAGGAGGGAAGCAAGGAAGGAAGGAAGAAAGGAAGGAAGGAAGGAAGGAAGCAAGCAAGCGAGGAAGCAAGCAAGGAAGCAATCAAGCAAGGTAGCTAGCAAGCAAGGAAGCAAGCAAGGAGCAAGCAAGGGAGCAAGGAAGCAAGCATTGAAGCAAGCAAGGCAGCAAGCAAGAAAGCAAGCAAGGAAGCAAGCAAGCAATGAAGCAAGCAAGGAAGCAAGCAATGAAGCAAGCAATGAAGCAAGCAATGAAGCAAGCAATGAAGCAAGCAAGGAAGCACGGAAGAGTGCACGGAAGGAAGCAAGAAAGGAAGCAATGAAGGAAGCAAGGAAGGAAGCAAGGAAGGAAGCAAGGAAGAAAGCAAGGAAGGAAGCAAGGAAGGAAGCAATGAAGGAAGCAATGAAGGAAGCAAGGAAGGAAGCAAGGAAGGAAGTATGGAAGGAAACAAGGAAGCAAGCAAGGAAGCAAGCAAGACAGAAAGAATTTAGGAACGAATAACTTAAGCAAGGAAGAAGGACGGAAGGAAGAACGAAATAAAATAAGCAACAAGAGAGGAACCAAATAAAAAAGGAAGCAATGAAAGGGGAAATAATGAAAGAAGGAATGAAGTAAAGAAGGATGGCAGAAAAGGAGGAAGTAATGAATCAAGTATGGAAGAAAAGAAAAAAGTAATTAAAGAAGGAAGCAATGAAAGGTGGAAGCAATGCAAGTAGGAAGTAAGGAAAGAAGGAAGCAATTAAAGAATGATGCTATGAAAGAATGAGCTGACGAACGAAACAATGTGATTTCAAAGGAGTACCCTTACATTGTTTGTGATATTGGTACAAGGCAGCTTTAAAAAATAAAGTTATATTTCGCATGACTAATATACTATGTAGGTAGATACTGAAGACAGTGGTCTTTTCAGTCATAAGATAACTCTAAGATGAAGGTTTCCTACTGCCTGTTGATAGGACTGTTGCTAGTAGGGGTCCAGGGGCAAGGTATGTATAGTCTCCTAAATCGTCCGTAATTTAATAAATAAACAAGTAGTAGACGTATTTTCTATGTCAGTTAAATGAATTCTAAACTCTATGTTTAAGCCATTCCACCGTTGATTAAGGTTATGCATAACAATGACTGCAGGTGGTGGCCGAAGTATATCCATGGTCGGTTCCGGTTGGGATCAGTCTGGAGTATCTACATTTGGAACTGGGCTGGGCGATCGACGAGCTGATGAATTCGGTGACCGGGGCGGTCGAGTGGGTCGGCCTGGAGCTAGGTTCGAAAGCCCTGATTGGATGGGACAACAGGGAGGTTGGTCCAGGCAACAATCAGCGCGGTTCGAGGGTACGGATGGGGGAGCCACTCGAGTAGGCAGTGGGTTTGGCGGGCAAGGGGACATTAGTTTTGGTGAATCAGTAACTGGATTCGGAGTGACCGGGCCAGGAAGTGGGTTTGGGGGACAAGGGGCTGGCTTTGGTGGACAACAAGGGGAGATGGCTGGACCATGGTTTGGGTTTGGCGGGCAAGGTGTTGGCTTTGGCGAAAGGTTTGACGGTATGCGTGGGCCAATATCTTGGTTTGGCGGCCAAGGAAACGGTTGGATTGGACCAGGAGTTGGGGTTGGCAGACAAGGAGGTGGTTTAGGAGAACCTGTGACTGGGTTTGGCGAATCATTACGTGGCGATGGATGGCAAAATCCAAGACTTCAAAGTAAGATTTATGCTTTCAATGTTTTATATAACTATTAGTTTAATTGAAATAGTAAAGGATGGTCTGTTACAAATTGCGTTAACATTGTAGTTCCGGTCCCACACACATGTATATTAGTTTCTTTTTTTTTACACATCTTAGAAATAAATGCATTTTTGTGCGTATATGTGCTGAGTTATATACTCGTGTATGTATAAATGTTAAGGTGACTTTCATACGAAACTGTTTACTACATAATATAAAGGAATGAAGTCTACATATTGGCGTTTTGCACAGGGGTATGCCCGGCTGGCCCGAGGGCGATGTGCTTTATGAACCCCTGCCAAGTTAACGGTTGTCCTGGAGTTCCGGGAGCGAGATGCTTGTAAGTACACACGATGGTATTTCAATATATACTAGTATGAATATTTAATACATGTAGGTTTGTTCGTTTCTAAACCGGGTGGGTGGGGTATTTACCGAGGACATTTAACAAATATTTTAGTGGACGTCTATTGCCCCTTGACCGGGGATCTTTAAGAATGTCGAATTATCGCATATACAGAATGACGGAAGAAAAGCGCATGCCCCTCCGTTTTAGAAAAACATTGCCTAAAGAAAAGCTCAGATTTACTTATAATATATATATATTTATAACATGACCTACGCTCCAGGAGTGAAATAACGTAATGCTCAATTTTGTTTATTACACGGGTGTTATTACACTAGTTATATAACAATGAAATGACGTCATTTTTTTCACGAAATGACGTCATTATTCCAGCGATTTTCTTCAGGTAAACTATTTAACAATGTAAATAAACGGTGAAAAGAGCATAAAATAAAAATAAAATTTGTTGGTCATGTTATAAATAGAATCTTAGATTCGTGGTCATTTTGTATTGCATTTATTAAACTCGTCATCTAAATAAAGATAAAAACTCGGCAAGCCTCGTTTTTATCTTTATTTAGATGACTCGTTTAATAAATTCAATACAAAACGACCACTCATGCAAGATCCTATATATATTTTATAGATCAAAGAAAATTAAATTTCAGTGAAAAGTTTTTTTCCACTTAGTACAGTACAGTAAAGATATAAGAACAAGGCTTGTCACCATAGGATGACATATGCCCCATTTTTCCACATTTTTCGAGACCTAAACGCAGTGTTTTTACACATTTTTCGAAACCTAAACGCAAAGTGTGACGGAATTTCAGACAGACAGACAGACGGACAGTGCGATTACTATATGCCTACCTTCGGGAGAATAACTTTCGCAATATTCTGTTATGTATAACATCGGTCAGCTTCTTTTCCTGACAAATGAAAATGCGTTTAGATATTCACAAACGGTGTCCTTACCATACATCCATGAACAATATCCATTTTCCCACAATATCCATTTATGACGTTGACGTTGCTTACATTATTTATTGATGACGTCAATGTACAACGTATAGCGTTTAATTAATCGTTTTCGCGTATTTCTGTATTTTAAGTGTTCTTAAGCGTCAACTAACAAAACATGTTATGTTTTCGTAGAATGATCGATTGCTATTCCACTTGTTTATAAAAACGTATATTTTCTAGATTGCTTACGCCACTCGTGAAAATATTTTTCAATAACCACTCGTGAAATAAAATTTGATTCTAGACCATAATCAAAACATATCTCCTAGATATTACATCAAACTAAAATATTCAAGAAAATAATGTGACTAATGTGTTGCCTTCCAATCTTTCCAGTGCAAAGATTTAATAGACTAACACATATGTTGTTAAATGTTTTCTAATCAAGCATTCGTCTTTTTTTCAGAAATGACAACCCCTGTGAGCCGTGCTCCTATGGATTCTATGTCGGCGGACGGCGAATCCCCGAGCAAGCGTGTCGCCGCCGCATGTAGGGGTTGCCCCTACCTCCCCCAGTGAGCGTGTGCAAAGAAGCGACCATCATTGCGATGGCTCGGACTATAACCATGATGTTTAAGCAAATACCAGACGCATTCACACAATTTAAAATAATAGCCGTATCCCAAAATGTGCGATTTTGTGAAACCTCAGTAATCTGGGGGTTCAAAAAACCTGATCCATGTAAATTGCGTTCAAAATCACTTGTCATATCAACTATTATAAATTGAAAGAAACTACCATAACATGGGTCGGCGTTAATTGTACCTAAGGATAAGTGGGCTTTTCTAATATATTGTGCAATCCGGGATAAGCCTATTGTACGTCGTGTATTATGTCGATTAAGGATTTTCCATTAAATATATTCCAGAAAAAAAAGCATATATCCGTTAATTTCTTCCAATGTTAAATACATCAATTTGCTTACGACCAAGAAATGCGTTAGCTCAGTAAAACGTGGTCTTGGCAAGATGTCCGGGTAGCCACATGGAGTTACTTGGACTAATAACGTTCAGACGCGTGTGGTTTGCGTCCACTTTATCGTTGTGATTAAAGTTAAGCAGATGTCGTCATCGGTTTTAAGGGTACACGTTCACAATTCGACATTTAAAATAAAGTGGTGTATCGTTAAAATATATAAAACCTCATGTAGACACGGAGGAATAATATTGATGTATGAAAAACATAACCAAACAAAATCGGACTTTTTGGGACAGCAGTGCCATCACAGGAGGAAAGCCCATAGTTTATATATATATACTATGGGCTTCCCTCCTGTGAGTGCCATAGAACGAATGTTTTTAACAATTGTTCTCACTTATTATACCCTTGCATTCTAAATTTTTAACTGATTGCCAGAAGTTCCACGAAAAATCAATATGGGACGTTTAACAACGCCTTAGGATCTCTGAAGAACGCTGGTGTATAAAAATGAGCCTCGCTCTGTGAAAAGGGGGTTTAATGCATGGGCGTAAAGAGTCGTCTCAGATTAGCCTGTGCAGTCCGCACAGGCTTATTAGGGACAACACTTTCCGCCAAAACTGGATTTTTGCTAAGAAGAGACTTTCTTTAAAAGAAAAATATCATAAAAGCGGAATGTGTCATCCCTGATTAGGCTGATCTGGGACGACATTTTACACACATGCATAAAACCCCTTTTCACAGAGCGCATCTCATATCTTATGCCGCCTCCGTTAAACAACTAAGTGTTTGATACACTTTATGGCTAACTAAACGCCATGTCAGTCACATCTTCGATCAATTCGCTGTGAGGTTAATGACACCAATGCGTTAAAGAACGAAAATCATACTCCACAAAATAACATGAGCATGAACTTCTGGTTCATAATTTTTAGGCTCGTGCTTAAACCATGCATTTCTCGGTGGAAAAAAACTACAAGCGAAGGAAATAGCACAAAGTAACAGACATTAAGTTAAGCAGATATTTAATGTTTTATATCACAACTTGGGGACACAATGAGTACACATAATTGAAGTACAAAATTGACGAATGTAATCACATATTTTATGGAATGAAACCAATGTCAGAATGATGTTTTTACCATTTTGCGGGATTTCTAGAACATGGCAGCAACCAAAGGAATAGCTGTTTACATAACTTACATGAATTTCATATTCAAACGTAAGCCATGCAAAACAATAAAGAGGCGGCAAATATTAATGAAGTAGTATGCAATTTAGTGAAGCAAATTCCAAAACAGT